>JAQQAC010008525.1:1501849-1524318 GCA_029783875.1 Phataginus tricuspis | reverse complement strand
GTGGTTACCAAAGGTTCAAGGGTTGCTTCTTTACTATCTAAGAATCTAACTTAACTTTCTTGTTAAGTTATTGTGTGCGCCGTCTGATGTTTCTTTATCTCTCCCTTCCTATTCTTCCTCCTCCTTTCTTTATATATTAGGTGTTTTACTCTTTGCCTTTAGTTGGTATTTGGATGGTCTGCTTTCTTTGCTATGCTTTTATTTTCTCTGGTGACATCTTTTTAGCCTTAGGGGTGTTTCCCTCTAGAGCAGTCCGTTTAATATATCCTGTAGTGGTGGTTTATGGGTGGCAAACTCTCTCAACTTTCTTTTGTCTTGAAATTGTTTAATCCCTCCGTCATATTTAAATGATAATCGTGCTGGATACAATATTCTTGGTTCGAGGCCCTTCTGTTTCATTACGTTAAATATATCATGTCATTCTTCTGGCCTGTAAGGTTTCTGTTGAGAAGTCTGATGACAGTCTGATGGGTTTTCCTTTGTAGGTGATCTTTTTTCTCTCTCTAGCTGCCTTTAATACTCTGTCCTTGTCTTTGATCTTTGCCATCTTGATTATTATGTGTCTTGGTGTTGTCTTCTTTGGGTCCCTTGTGTTGGGAGATCTGTGGGCTTCCGTGGACTGTGAGACTATTTCCTTCCCCAGCGTGGGGAAGTTTTCGGCAATTATTTCTTCAAAGACACTTTCTATCCCTTTTTCTCTCTCTTCTTCCTCTGGTACTCCTATAATGCCAATATTGCTCCGTTTCGATTGGTCACACAGTTCTCTTAATATTCTTTCATTCTTAGAGATCCTTTTATCTCTCTCTGCCTCAGCTTCTTTGTATTCCTGGTCCCTGTCTTGTAATTCCTTGATGGTGTCTTGAACCTGATTCAATCTGCTGTTGAGCCCGTTGATGGCTTGTCTCATTTCTGCATTATCTTTCCTCACTTCCCTCACTTCCTCCCTCAGCTCTTGCACATTTTTCTGTAGATCTGTCAGCATGGCTATGACTTTTATTCTGAATTCTTTTTCTGGAAGACTGTGCATGTCCATTTCTTCAGATTCTTTCTCTGGGGTGGTGTTTGTTTGAAGCTTTGTCTGTATCATATTCTTCTGTCTTCTCATGACCGCCTTGCCGGGACTCCCGCCGGAGTGCTGGTGTGGAGGGGCGCTCTGGTCTCGCTGGATCGCGTTTCCGTCCCGCCTGGCCGGGTGCCGAGTCCTCTGTCCGGAGTGTCTGGCCGCCGGAGCTCTGGCGGGGGGGAGCGCTCGGTTGCACCGGGTCGCCGCTCCGTATCCGTCTGCCTCACCGGCTGCCAAGTTCTCACTGGTGTAGCTGTACGCTGTGCACTTTCCTGTGTATTCTGGTCTCTCTTTTAGGGATAGTTGTATTTGCTGTATTTTCGTGAATAAATATAATGTTGGGAGGAATTTTTCTGCTGGTCCGTTCACGACGCCATATTCCCGGAAGTCCCTGCTCACTGTGTTTTTTACCCACACTCCATGCCCTGTTGTTATGCTCCCAGCCTCTCCCCCCTTCCCTCCTGCCAAGGGAAGGTGTGCTCCTGGGCCACTACCAGCCTGTCCCCACCCCCTCGCTGTGACCGCTTGAAGCTCGGTTGGTCCCCACACTCTTCTTACTGCCTGGAATGCCTTCCTGGCCGCCCCAGGCAGGGAACTTGTACTTGGTCTTTAGCAGCAATGTCCTCCACGGAGCATTCCTGGGCAGTCGCCTCCAGCACTCAGAACAGCTCTGGTGCCGGGAGGCACCAGGGGAGTGGACGCGTGGGAGAGTGAGTGAATAGCAAAGTCCGTAAGGGGGTGTCCGCACCCTGAAGTGCTTCCCTGCCCCTCTGCGTCCTCCATGTGGGCACGTGGCATTGCGTCATCATCACCGCTGGCTTGGCCATGTCCTACTCTTCCCTGAGCAGGGTTCAGACCTTTCTGTTTTCATTTTGGTGGTCCGGTGAGCTCCTGGCTAGTGTCTGGGACTAGAAACTCTTTTCATAGACAAAGAACCTTGTAGGTTTTTTGCAATTTTATAGCCTATGAAACGTGACTGCCAAATAGCATAAGATGGTAGCTGATTCAGTGTTGTTTTTGAATAAAGTGGGCATTATAAATAAATACTAATATAGAACTATAATGTAGTGATGTGACAAGTTCCTCACATTTGAAAAACTGGAGAATTAAGTAGTTTGTATTTTATAAAGTGGTCTTTTGTGGGATATGTCTTAGACTTCTAAAATATTCCCATTTAATGGAATGAGGTGCGACATCAAATCCATAAGCTTTTAATGCGTGTCAGCTTTTGCTGCTGCAGCTTTCGCTTGCTCCCCTGAACTGTGGTTTGTTTCCAGCGGGTGAGGCAGCCCCACAGGCAAGGGCCGGGAGATCCATGCTGGTGCCAGAGTGGGCAGCCAGGGATACATGCCTCTGCGTGGGCTTTCATTTTCTCCTATTGACCAACACTTGATCAGGCCTGTTTTTGTCTTTTCTGGTCTTTTTGGGGGCTTCCCCTTTTCCCTGAGTTGGCTTCCCGCCTCCCGTCCTGAGCTCCAGCCTCTCCCCCACACATCTAGCTTTGCTGTCCCCCGCCTGCAGTGCCTCCTGCCTTGTGTGCCCTCCCGACTCCTTCCTTCTCTGGGACTTGGCTCTGGAAGCCCATCCTGATGCCAGCCCAGGGCCCTTGCACCGCCTGTCACCCCATTTCTCCAGTGCCAGTGGTTGTCTGCCTGTCCCACAGCTGTCCTTCGGCCACCGCTGCCCTGGAAGAGGCCCTGTCTCTGCACTTTCCGCATCCAGGATATGTTTGTTCATATTCTCGAACAAATGTTGAAATGAATTTCTGGTATCTGAAAACCCAGCAATGGCAGTGTTTTCATTCACCAATCACTTGCTTTCCAGGGTGTCCCTATCTTTCTTTCCTTTACCCAATTTTTGGGATATTTTTTGCTGAAGTATAGTTAGTATACAATATTATATTTAACATTTGTATTTTCTGTGCTGCCGGGGAGGTGAGGGATTTGAACCCAGGTGGTCTGACTTCAGCACCAGTGCCTGCTGAATTAAATTGTTGAGAAAGTAAGTTGGAGAAGGTTGGAAATAAGTTTTCATCAGGATATGAGTAGATTAACAAAATGTGGTCTGTAGGGGGAATGGGATAGCATTCAACCCTAGAAACTAAGGATGTCCGGACACCTACAACATGAATGAACCTGGAGGACATTCTGTGAAGTGAAATAAGCCAGTCACAAAAAGACAAATTCCGTGTGCTTCGCCTTCTATGAGGTTCATAGAGACAGAAAGGGGAAAGGTGGGTGCCAGGGGCCGAGGGCTGGGAGAATGCACTGTTGTTTAATCGGTACAGAGTTTCAGTTTTGCAAGAGGGAACGTTGTGGAGATTGGCTGCTTGACAGTGTGAATATACTGAACGCTACTGATCTGTATACTTAAAAATCACTAAAATGACAAATTTTATGTCCTTTGTGTTTTACTACAATTAAAAATAACAAAAACTAAGTCAAAGACCTTGCTTTTAAAAAGAGAATTCATCCTTTAAGAGTAAAAGAAATTGAAAGGAATTTCTTTGATTTGGGGACTTTCCCTTCCTTGTGCTTTATTTTTTATTTGTTCAGATTTTTTAAAAATAAAAAATGTATTATGTAACAAGAACAAACTATTTACATTGGTAAGATTGTCAGAATTTAATTTTAGGCTTTGTTACTGCTTTTCTTAATGTTGCCTGTATTTGCAGTTAAAATCTGATGCAAAATACCCACTACTTCACCTGTTTTTCTTCAACAAAGGTAATACAATTTACTGCTCATCCAGAAATGCTTGTATGACACTTAAAAAATCACTCTTATAATTAAGAGCAGAAATGTTTGTTCGGCCACAAGCAGAGGGCTTGACAAACTCCGGGTTTGATCTGGTCGCTCACGAGATGCCTGCTTACGTCATTTTTCTCCCCCATCGCACTCCTGGACCTTGCATGTGTGAAACTGTAACTCCAAAACCGTAAATAAGACTTTGGTGCTGGAAAGAGTGCCATGTCAAGCTGTTCGGCTCACTCCTAGGAAGCAGGTCTCTTTTACTCAAAGGTTCTGATCCACTGCGTAATATCTTCCCTGGAGAATTAAAAATGAAACTTGATATGGGGCACGTTTGCTGAGAAGGGAAGGCAAGGGTCCGTTGGAGGAGGATCTGGTGTGTAAAGGATTGAGAGAACAGTGGGGATGAAAATTTGAGTCGGAGGGTGGGAAAAAGAAAGAATTATAACCTTCTGGAAACTTCCGGCTCAACTGTTGCTTGGATTTTCTTTCATGTTACAAACATGATCTTATTATGGTCCAGGACTCTAGAAAAAAGCAAAACAAAATTCATCTTGACCACTGGGAAGCTAATCCACGTTGATACTTTAAAATTTTTCCTAACGTCCCTTAAAAATATATGGTGATTAGAAACATTAGTTAATATTTACACTTAAATATTTTAACAGAGAGTTGTACATTTTCAGCTCAACAAACATATGGGGCTTACCACATGTTAGACTTTAAATGCACTTGTGGTTACTAAGTGCCAGTTCTTGGATTGGAATCCCGTCTCTGGTGAAGGTGTCAGTCGTCTGCAGAGAAATGAGAAAAATAAAGCGATGTTTTCAAAGAGGTAATGTTTATTGTAAAGGAAAAACCTATACTTTGAGTTTCTGGTCTTTTTTCCTATGTACTAAAATTTTAAATGTCTATTCTTTTAGAACATAATGATAGCTAATAGTTAAGATTCTATTTCCCAGCAACTTAAAATGTTGGATATTACTACTATTTTGGATTCTTGGTCGTAAGAAACAGAGATTAACGAGGCTATTTTAAGTACGAAAGGAATGTATTGGAAGAATGTCCCACAGAATTTATAGGAGAACCTAAATTTCATATATAATGAAAACTTGGAGTCAGGACTACTTGTATCATTATATGTACTATCTAAGTTTATAAAACATGTGAATAGCCAACCCATCCCAAGTCTGTGGGATATATGCCAAGGAACTGAGGTCTTGATAGGGGAAAAAACGATTAAATTAAGCCTAAATTAAATACCATCATATGATTTATAAGTTTGACTTTTGTGATAATTTTTTTGCCGCAAGTGAACTTCAAACACTTACCTAGAGCCTCGGAACACTGTCCTAATTTGAGTCACAGCCTCAGGCCACAGCGATCTGCACCCGCATGGGGATTAGCCGCTGGCGTGTGGGCCAGTGGTACGGTTTTCGTGTTGCCCAGTCCTCTAACTTCTCTTCGTCTGAAATCCTTGTTGTGTGTTTCCATCTCAGTGTTATTGTTCATCTCACTGTTATTTGATGCAGGGCGTCTTAACTCTAACTTTTAGTACTTAGAAAGCCAGATTGTGGATATCAGGTGCAACCGGACTTCTTTCCAGCGTTGGACACTTTGACCGCTGTCCTTGAAGCTAGTCCCGTGGCTAGTGTAATGTGACCACAAGCGCTGTGGTTTCCCCCGCTTCTCTGGCTGTCCCTGCAGAGTCCGCTTCCTGGCCCTTACATGGTGGGGTTCCCTTAGCTTTCCAGTCTCTGGTTCTCATTCTGGACCACCTGTGTAGTTTCTTCCAGTCTCAGTAGCAATCTGTCATCCCTTTCCTTCTGACTTCTGTGTTTATCCCCCAGCTCATGCTACTGTGGACCCCTGGCCATCTGTGCAGCATGCCCACCAGCCCGTTCTACTCATTGTCAGAATGGGCGGCACGACCGGGGCACTTGGTGACAGACTGCATAAGCACGGGGAATGGAAGTGAGGGTGTCGTCAGGCATGCCTTCTGAGTGTCTGGTTTGGGTGACCTGCCTGTCTCCCTGCCTTCCTCACCCTCCACCCTGCCACCCCATGGCCTCTCTAAAGTGCGTCATGGCTCAGTCTGCCTCCCAGGTTTGGAATCTGCTGGCTGCATCCCAGCATCTCCAGGGTGACCCATGTCCTGGTATGTGGCCATGCTGCACCAACCCGCTGTGCTCCCTGGCAGGGTCCCCTTCCCCCAGGCCAGCGCCCTTGCTGGGTCCTCTCCCCGGGAGATCCTCCCATGCTTATCTCCTGGGCCAGTTCCTGCTCATTCGCTAAGACTTGGCTTATCTTCCTCCAGGCTCCCTCCTGCCCTGAGCTGACTTGTGACTAAGTTTGGTGTTGGGATCATTGCTGGACTGTTTCCAGAGGAGGGGCAGTTTGGCTTCGCAGGGCTCCAGAGACAGAATTGGAACCTCAGCACTGTTTCTTGTTAGCCATGGGGTCTGTGTTACATAACCCCTCTGGCCTTCACTTTCTCCATCTGGAAAATGGGATGGATGGTACCTTTTAGAGTTTAAGGATTGAGATTGGTGCCTGTGAAATACCGGGCACATAGTAGGCATGCAGTAAATTGCTGTCAGCATTAACTAATATGATAGCAACTTTTACATTATTCTAAAGTGGAAAAACAAATCTCTGATCACTGCTCCCTCCCTTTTCCTTTCCCAGGTGACACAGTTTGAATTCTGGCATTTGTTGGTTAATTAATGAATTAATTAATTTAACAGATGTTAGCTTGGAGTCAGCCATTGCTAGATGCTGGAGATTTGGGGAAGAATTTAACAGCTCTTGTCCTCAAGGGGCCCATAGCATGGTCCTTCTAGAGAGGCCTGATTTTTACCTCTTGGATAGTACATTACACCCTGTTTTCCAGTGAATAAAAGAATAGATGTTTGACTACATGGTTAATTTGATAAGATTTTCTTACTTACTTTTTGGTTTGTTCACATATCTCCCCACAAGTTGCTTATTTTCTATGGATTAGTGATTTTCTTGTAACATATTTTAGCATTATTCACTTCAGGCTTTGGAAGAATGCTATTAATCTTGGGTTTTAATAAGGTTTGTATCTTTCCCCAGCAAGATACAATAGCTGCACAAATTAGCTACATCCTAGTAGAAATTTTATCTACTTGACATAATAATTTTAATTTTAGGTATTTGAGATTCATCTATGAAAAGAATTTCCTGATAGGAACTGGGGTCTGTGAAAAACTGGGTAGCTTTAGAATAGTAACTTGAGGCTGCCTGCTGTACCCAGGCAGAGGACGTCAGCATGGTGATCTTGGAAGATGGCTTTCCCATCAAAGGCAGCTCCACAGCCTGCCCCAGCCTATGACCCAGCCTATAGGGTTATATTCCAAATGAAATCAGGGAGCATATCACCCTGAACAGTCCGTAAAAGAGTGGAATGGCATGGTGTCTTGAGAAGGCCCCAAACTGAGTATAGCAGATCTCAGTTATGTCCCCAGCTCAGATCTCCAGAGCTCAGCGCCCTGAGTCAGGCTCATCCTGCACCAGGCAGGGCATCAGCATTCCTGGGCCTGCTCGCTGTGTCACTGTGCCAACCAGAATGTGCCCCTGCCCCCATACACTTCCAAACACCCCTGGACCACTGCGCTTGACTCACTCTTTGTATAACAGATCAGGATTCTGAGACCCAGAGAAGTATAAGGACCATCTAAGGTCACATATAAGTACAGCCGGGATCTAGGCCCCCTCCCCACCTGCCTTGAATTCATGCCATGCCCAGAGCTCCTGAAGTCATTTCTCTCAGCTCTAAAAATCCAAGATATTTGTGATCAGAGGGACCTCAAACTACTATAGTGGATAAACCTTGGAAGAAAATGGAACCGACAAAACTCCAGTTAACTTGCTGAATCTTTGGATTCCTGGATCTGCTAAAAACTTCATAAGGGCAGGAATTTTTATCTCAGTTCACTGCTATATTTCCAATTCCTAGATAGGATGTACTTAACTATCTAGAGACGAGGTATATGGGTGCATTATCATTTATGGGTAATATTTGTGGGTGGTGTTTATACTTAAGCAGTCAGCATTCTGGTAGGATATGAGTTACTGAATTCTTTTAAGTTTGCTTAGATGAAGTTTATTTCATCTACAGAAATAATAATAATGTTTGCAAAGAGTTCTCATTGGCTACAATATGATATTGAGGATAGTATTTGTCATAACCAAGTTAATATCCTGCCTATGGCTTTTTAAAAATAATTTATTTGGTATCATTAATCTACATTTACATGTGAAATATTATGGTTATTAAACTACCCCCTTGATCAGGTGTCCCCCACCAACCCATTACAGTCACTGTCCATCAGCGTAGTGAGATGAGAATCACTACTTGTCTTCTCTGAGCTGTACAGTCCTCCCGGTGCCCCCCCTACATTACATCTGCTAATCGTAATGCCCCTTTTCCCCCCTTATCCCTCCCTTCCCACCCATCTTCCCCATTCCCTTTCCCTTTGGTAACTATTAGTCCGTTCTTGGGTTCTGTGAGTCTGCTGTTGTTTTGTTCCTTCAGTTTTTTCTTTGTTCTTAT
This sequence comes from Phataginus tricuspis, assembly GCA_029783875.1. Taxonomy (NCBI): domain Eukaryota; kingdom Metazoa; phylum Chordata; class Mammalia; order Pholidota; family Manidae; genus Phataginus; species Phataginus tricuspis. The sequence goes on along the minus strand of JAQQAC010008525.1, from coordinate 1,515,926 downwards.
ACTCCACATATGAGTGAAATCATTTGATACTTGTCTTTTTCGGCTTGGCTAATCTCACTGAGCATAATACCGTCTAGCCCCATCCATGTTGTTGCAAATGGTAGGATTTGTTTTCTTCTTATGGCTGAATAATATTCCATTGTGTATATGTACCACATCTTCTTTATCCATTCATCTACTGATGGGCACTTAGGTTGCTTCCATTTCTGGGCTATTGTAAATAGTACTGCAATAAACATAGGGGTGCATCTGTCTTTTTGAAACTGGGCTGCTGCATTCTTAGGGTAAATTCCTAGGAGTGGGATTCCTGGGTCAAGTGGTATGTCTATTTTGAGTTTTTTGAGGAACCTCCATACTGCTTTCCACAATGGTTGAACTAATTTGCATTCCCACCAGCAGTGTAGGAAGGTTCCTTTTTCTCCACATCCTCGCCAACATTTGTTGTTTGTGTTTTGGATGTTGGCCATCCTCACTGGTGTGAGGTGATATCTCATTGTGGTTTTAATCTGCATTTCTCTGATGATTAGCGATGTGGAGCATCTTTTCATGTGCCTGTTGGCCATCTGAATTTCTTCTTTAGAGAAGTGTCTATTCATGTCCTCTGCCCATTTCTTAATTGGATTATTTGCTTTTTGTTTGTTGCGGTGCGTGAGTTCTTTATATATTTTGGATGTCAACCCCTTATCGGATACGTCATTTATGAATATATTCTCCCATACTGTAGGATGTCTTTTTGTTCTACTGATGGTGTCCTTTGTTGTACAGAAGCTTTTCAGCTTGACATAGTCCCACTTGTTCATTCTTGCTTTTGTTTCCCTTGCCCAGGGAGATATGTTAATGAAGAAGTCGTTCATGTTTATGTCCAAGAGATTTTGCCTATGTTTTTTCTAAGAGTTTTATGGTTTCATGACTTACATTCAGGTCTTTGATCCATTTTGAGTTTACTTTTGTGTATGGGGTTAGACAGTAGTCCAGTTTCATTCTCTTACATGTAGCTGTCCAGTTTTTCCAACACCAGCTGCTGAAGAGGCTGTCCTCTCCCCATTGTATATCCAGGGCTCCTTTATCAAATATTAATTGACTGTATATGTTTGGGTTAATGTTTGCATTTTCTATTCTGTTCCACTGGTCTGTGGGTCTGTTTTTGTGCCAATACCAAATTGTCTTGATTACTGTGGCTTTGTGGTAGAGCTTGAAGTCAGGGAGCATAATTCCCCATGTTTTATTACTCCTTCTCAGGATTGCTTTGGCTACTTGGGGTCTTTTGTGGTTCCATATGAATTTTAGAATTATTTGTTCCAGTTCATTGAAGAAACCTGTTGGTAGTTTGATTGGGATTGCGTTGAATCTGTAGATTGCTTTAGGTAGTAGCCACCTTGACAATATTTATTCTTCCTAGCCAAGAGCATGGGATGCATTTCCATTTGTTAGTGTCCTCTTTAATTTCTCCTAGGAGTGTCTTGTAGTTTTCAGAGTATAGGTGTTTCACTTCCTTTGTTAGGTTTATTCCTGGGTATTTTATTCTTTTTGATGCAGTTGTGAATGGAATTGTTTTTCTGATTTCTCTTTCTGTTAGTTCATCATTAGTGTATAGGAAAGCAACAGATTTCTGTGTGTTAATTTTGTATCCTGCAACTTTGCTGAATTCAGATATTAGTTCTAGCAGTTTTGGAGGGGAGTCTTTAGGGGTTTTTATGTACAGTATCATGTCATCTGCAAATAGTGACAATTTGATGTCTTCTTTACCAGTCTGGATGCCTTGTATGTCTTTGTTTTGTCTGATTGCCATGGCTAGGACCTCCAGTACTATGTTGAATAACAGTGGAGAGAGTGGGCATCCCTGTCTTGTTCCCGATCTTAGATGAAAAGCTTTCAGCTTCTCGCTGTTAAGTATGATGTTAGCTGTGGATTTGTCATATATGGCCTTTATGATGTTGAGGTACTTGCCTTCTATACCCATTTTTTTGAGAGTTTTAATCATGAAAGGATGCTGAATTTTGTCAAATGCTTTTTCAGCATCTATGGAGATGATTATGTGGTTTTTGTTCTTCTTTTTGTTGATGTGGTGGATGATGTTGATGGATTTTCCAATGTTGTACCATTCTTGCATCCCTGGGATGAATCCCACTTGATCATGGTGTATGATCCTCTTGATGTATTTTTGAATTCGGTTTGCTAATATTTTGTTGAGTATTTTTGTATCTACGTTCATCAGGGACATTGGTCTGTAATTTTTTTTTTTGGTGAGGTCTTTGCCTGGTTTTGGTATTAGAGTGATGCTGGCTTCATAGAAAGAGTTTGGAAGTATTCCCTCCTCTTCTATTTTTTGGACAACTTTAAGGAGAATGGGTGTTATTTCTTCTCTATATGTCTGGTAGAATTCAGAGGTGAATCCATCAGGTCCGGGGGTTTTGTTCTTGGGTAGTTTTTTGATTACCGCTTCAATTCGTTGCTGGTGATTGGGGTTTAGTTTTTGTGTTTCTTGCTTGGTCAGTCTTGGAAGGTTGTATTTTTCTAAGAAGTTGTCCATTTCTTCTAGGTTTTTCAGCTTGTTAGCATATAGATTCTCATAATATTCTCTTATAATTCTTTGTAATTCTGTGGGGTCCGTCGTTATTTTTCCTTTCTCATTTCTGATTCTGTTTCTGTGTGTAGATTCTCTTGTTCTCTTAATGAGTCTGGCTAGGGGGTTATCTATTTTGTTTATTTTTTCAAAGAACCAACTCTTGGTTTCATTGATTTTTTTCTATTGTTTTATTCTTCTCAATTTTATTTATTTCTCCTCTGATCTTTATTATGTCCCTCCTTCTGGTGACTTTGGGCCTCATTTGTTCTTCTTTTTCCTATTTCAATAATTGCATCTTTAGACTGTTTATTTGGGAATGTTCTTCCTTCTTTAAATAGGCCTGGATTGCAATGTACTTTCCTCTTAGAACTGCCTTTCCAGCGTCCCACAGAAGTTGTGGCTTTGTGTTGTTGTTGTCATTCGTCTCCATATATTCTTTGATTTCTGTTTTTATTTGGTCATTAACCCATTGATTAATTAGGAGAATGTTGATAAGTCTCCATGTATTTGTGAGCCTTTTTGATTTCTTTCTGAAATTTATTTCTAGTTTTATGCCTTTGTGATCTGAGAAGTTGGTTGGTAGGATTTCAATATTTTTGAATTTACTGAGGTTCTTTTTGTGGCCTAGTATGTGGTCTATTCTGGAAAATGTTCCATGTGCACTTGAGAAGAATGTGTATCCTGCTGCTTTTGGGTGTAGAGTTCTGTAGATGTCTGTTAGGTCCATCTGTTCTAGTGTGTTGTTCAGTGCCTCTGTGTATTTACTTATCCTCTGCCTGGTTGATCTGTCCTTTGGAGTGAGTGGTGTGTTGAAGTCTCCTAAAATGAATGCATTGCTTTCTATTTCCTCCTTTAATTCTGTTAGTATTTGTTTCTCATATGCTGGCGCTCCTGTGTTGGGTTCATATATATTTATAATGGTTATATCTTCTTGTTGTACTGACCCCTTTATCATTATGTAATGTCCTTCTTTATCTCTTGCTACTTTCTTCGTTTTGAAGTCTATTTTATCTGATACAAGTACTGCTACACCTGGTTTTTTCTCTTTGTTGTTTGCATGAAATATCTTTTTCCATCCCTTCACTTTTAGTCTGTGTATGTCTTTGGGTTTGAGGTGAGTCTCTTGTAAGCAGCATATAGATGGGTCTTGCTTTTTTATACGTCTGTTACTCTGTGTCTTTTGATTGGTGCATTCAGTCCATTTACATTTAGGGTGATTATTGATAGATATGTACTTATTGCCATTGCTGGCTTTAGATTCGTGGTTACCAAAGGTTCAAGGGTTGCTTCTTTACTATCTAATAGTCTACCTTACGTTTCTTGTTAAGTTATTGTAAACACAGTCTGATGTTTCTTTATTTCTCTCCCTTCTTATTCTTCCTCCTCCATTCTTTATATACTAGGTGTTTTATTCTTTGCCTTAACTTAGTATTTGGATGGTCTGCTTTCTTGGCTATGATTTTATTTTCTCTGGTGACATCTTTTTAGCCTTAGTGGTGCTTCCCTCTAGAGCAGTCCATTTAAGATATCCTGGAGTGGTGGTTTATGAGAGGCAAACTCTCTCAACTTTCATTTGCCTGGAAATTGTTTAATCCCGCCATCATATTTAAATGATAATCGTGCTGGATACAATATTCTTGGTTCGAGGCCCTTCTGTTTCATTATGTTAAATATATCATGCCATTCTCTTCTGGCCTGTAAGGTTTCTGTTGAGAAGTCTGATGATAGTCTGATGGGTTTTCCTTTGTAGGTGATCTTTTTTCTCTCTCTAGCTGCCTTCAATACTCTGTCCTTATCTTTGATCTTTGTCATTTTAATTACTATGTGTCTTGTTGTTGTCTTCCTTGGTCCCTTATGTTGGAGATCTGTGGGCTTCCATGGAGTGCGAGACTATTTCCTTCCCCAGCATGGGAATGTTTTCAGCAATTATTTCTTCAAAGACACTTTCTATCCCTTTTTCTCTGTCTTCTTTCTCTGGTACTCCTATAATGCGAATATTGTTCATTTTGCATAGCTCACACAGTTCTCTTAATGTTTTTTCATTACTAGAGATCCTTTTATCTCTGTTTGCCTCAGCTTCTCTGTATTCCTGTTCTCTGATTTCTATTCCATTAACAGTCTCTTGCACCTCGTCCAGTCTGCTGTTAAGCCCGTCAATCGCTTGTCTGATTTCTGCATTGTCTTTCCTGACTTCCCTCACTTCCTCCCTTAGCTCTTGCACATTTCTCTGTAGATCCATCAGCATGGTTATGACTTTTATTCTGAATTCTTTTTCAGGAAGATTGTGCATTTCCATCCCTTTGGGCTCCCTCTGTGGGTTTGTCTGGTTGATCTTATTCTGGTCCATATTCCTCTGTCTTTTCATGGCTATAGAAGTGGTCGCTGGTAGTTGCCACGTATGTCAGCTGGGCTGTTTAGGACTTTAAAAAAAAAAAAAAGAAAGAAAAAAATAAAGAAAAGAAAAGAAAAAAGAAAGAGAAGAAAAAGCAAAAAACGAAACAAAAAAAAAAACAACAACATAAAAAACGCCTACCGGGAGTAGATTCTGTGGGGATGCTGTAGGTGGCGTTGTTGCTCCACTATTCCGCAGCCATGGCTGCACTGCTCCGCAGGGCCCTTTATAGCTCTTGCAGGGGCGGGAACTAATGCGAGGCTGTTGATCTCTGTGGGAAGTCTAAGTGTGTCCACCCTTTCCCAGTCACCAGCTAAGGGTCCGAAACTCCCCAGGACTCCCAGCCTGCTGGGCTGAGTGTGCCGGGGCCATCTGGCTCCTCCGCTGGGCTCCTGTCTCTTTAAGACCGCTGGAAAAAAAGTGCGCACTTTTCTTTTTCTTTTTTCCCTTCCTGGGAGCCGGCTGTAAGCACCCTGGCACGTTCCCCGCTCAGATCCTGCACCCTCTGTCTCTCCGATCCCCGCTACATTGTGCCATGTGTGTCAGTGCTCCCCACGCAGATCACCAGGGCTGGTTATTTTGCGGGGTGTACCTCCACTCCTGCCGAACTCTGAATCCTCTCTTCCTGCCGGTGCACTGGGGTGGGTGAGTCCTCAGGTCCCGCCAGGTCACGTCTCCGTATCTTGCCCGCCTCGCGGGGTGCTGTGTCCTCTCAGGTGTAGCTGCAGGCTGTGCACTTTCCTGTGTATTCTGGTCTCTCTTTTATAAATAGTTGTATTTGCTGCATTTTCATAGATATATATAGTTTTGGGAGGAGATTTCTGCCGCCCTGCTCCCGCCGCCATCTTCCCGGAAGTCCTCTCCTCTGTCTTTTCATGGCGGTAGAAGTGGTCGCTGGTAGGTGCCACGTATGTCAGCTGGGCTCTTTAAGACTTTAAAAAAGAAAAAAGAAAGAAGAGAAAGAAAAGAGAAAGAAAGAAAAAAGAAAATAAAAGAAAAGAGAAAAAAACACCAAAAACAAACGAAAAAACAAAGAAAACAACAACAAAAAATCAAAATGATGCCCACCGGGAGTAGATTCTGTGAGGATGCTGTAGGTGGCGCTGTTGCTCCACTATTCCTCAGCTGCAGCCAACCCGGTCTGCAGGGCCCTTAGCTCTGGCCAGGGTGGGAACGAATGGGAGGCTGCTGATCTCTGTGGGAAGTCTAAGTGCGACTACTTTTTCCCAGTCGCCAGCCAAGGGGTCCAAAAAACCCCAGGACTCCCAGCCTGCTGGGCTGAGTGTGCTGGGACGATCCTGCTCCTCTGTTGGGCCCCTATCTCTTTAAAACCGCTAAAAAAAAGCGCACACTTTTCTTTTGTCCTGGGGAGCCTGCTGCAAGGACCCGGTGCGTTCCCCTGCTCAGAACCTGCACCTCTGTCTCTCCAATCTCTGATGCACTGTGCGATGTGTGTCAGTGCTCCCTGCGCAGATTACCCGGGCTGGTTATTTGGTGGGCCTGTGCTTCCACTCCCTCCCCGCTCTGAATCCTGTCCTCCTGCTGGTGCGCTGGGGTGGGGGAGAGCTCGGGTCCCATCGGGTCATGGCTTTTTATCTTACCCGCTTCGTGAGGCACGGAGTTCTCGCAGGTGTAGCTGTAGTCTGGTTGTCCTGTATCTTCTGGTCTCTCTTTTAGGAATAGTTGTATTTGTTGTATTTTCATAAATATATATTGTTTTGGGAGGAGATTTCCGCCGCCCTGCTCAAGCCGCCATCTTCCCGGAACTCCTGCCTATGGCTTTTTAAAAAAACTTCAAATATAGTTGATACACACTATTAGTTTCAGATGTACAGCATATTGAATCGACAGTTACACACATTGTGAAATGCTCACCATGCTGTGTGTAGTTACCACCTTTCCTCTGGCTGTTTGGTTTTTCTGTATTTGTAATGCTGGTTACAAAAGGTAGTACAGATGTGTAGTTAATCAGAGCTGGTTGTCTATTGCTTGTGTGGAGATTTTAGAAGGTGGCACAGAGAAGAAAGTCATGCCCCTTGGTAACTGTGGCATACCTGACCTGAAGTTGGGAGGTACCATGTTTTGAGGACCTCTTGGAGCACAGAGGTGTTTGTGTCCTGGTCGCTGGCTTGTAGAATAACAGCACGTGGTAGCCTTGTCCTTATGCAAGGCAGTTTACAGTATTGCTGAGAACGTGAATATGCCTGGCAACTTTCTTCCAGGAAATTAGGTGAGGTTTGCACTGTCTCATTTTCATTCACAACTTATTAGTTATTATTGATTACTTAGGTTTGTTTATGTTGGGACCCAGTTAGGAAAGTGTTGAGTTCAGAGTAGCATGCTAGGTGGAGAGAAGTGGGGAACAGGGTCCTTGTCACCTGATTCTATGCTCATTTTCTAGTGGAGCCAGTTTTCAGTGATGGTCCTTTCCTGAACTCCAGCCCTGAGGGCAGGAGCACAAACACATTTTGAAATGAATGTTTTTACCGGATTGTCCTTTCCAGAAACCTCTAGACAATTAGTGGAGGACAATTACCTCAGACCAGTACTTCCCAAAGTGTTTTCCAGAGATGATGGTTGCTCTGGGATGCTCTCAAAAGGAGAATTTTCTGATCAGATAGTTTGAAAAATACCATATAGGAATCTTCTGCTCTAGGGCGCAGCGCACCCTGCTTCTTAAAAGTTCTGGGCATTTAAGGTAGAGACAGATGTCTGGTGTGGCCTGTGGCTCTCAGCCTTCTTCACAGTGCCCTTTCCAGCAGGATATCTCTCAGCCCTCTAAGAACTGCCCCCCAGCCAGCCTTTGAGAAGCACTGCTGGTGATGGAAACCCGATTCCGAGTTTGAGTTGCATCTCACTAGTGGTCATAGACCAAGCCAGCGTTTCTCAAGCTTTGACTCGGCACTTTCAGGAGACACACCTCCCAAGCCCAGTCCTGCAGTTTCTGATTCTGCGGCCTGGGTGGTGCAGGTTGCACCACCCTACATTTTTGAGAAGCTCCCCATTGGTCTTGTATGTTCTAGGAACTGAGAATCTCTCTGCCTGGAAGGGGCTGTTGCATTCCATGTCTTTTCTCCAAGCCTGCAGGGGTGTCTCCATCTCACAACTCTTTTTGATCTTGGACATGTTTCCTAAGGGGCCACATTTCACATTGAAAGAAAATAGATGTGACGCTTTGGCTCAGAGGTCTTCAGCCCCTGGGCCTCTGCCAGCTGTTGCATGCTGGGGTGCCAGCACCGTTCCCTTGCAGGTGAGCTCCTGGAGGTTACTGGGAGGGGGATGGAAGTGGTAAAGAGGGGCAGGCATGTTGGGGGTCATTTCCTGAGCTCCTCAAGGGAGGCACTCACACCTGGGACTCTGCTTTGTTGGTAAGCTTTCCCGTGGCATTGCCAGGAAAGGGCCCAGGTGAGGGCAGAGGGCGCCAAGGCCATCCAGCATACCTATGCTGCAGAGGAGTGGTAGCTTGTGGAAAAGGCCACACATCGCTGAATGTTTAATCAGAGATGACAGACAGTCGCCTTCCCATGGCCAACGAGGTGCTGTGATGAGGACCATGTGTGCCTCGCTCACGTGCTGCGGGATGAGGCCAGTCGCTAACTGCGGGGTGGAAACCAAGTGGAAAGCAGCCCTTGCTGTGACCTTGCAGTCGGAGGAGAGAGCCTTTGCCAGTCAGCCTCCTCTTGTGCCGTGCTCCGCAGCGGGTCGCTTAGGGGTGGGCCAGAGGAAGAGGAGGGGAGAGGGAGTCGTTTCTACACAGTGTTCCAAGCACTGCACCATCTATTTGACATACATAATTCCCTCATTTCTTTCGTGCAACAACCCTGGGAAGCATTTCCTATTGGTTCTTTAAATAAAGACGAGACATGGAGGCTCAGAGAGATAAAATAACTTGTCAGAAGGTAGCAATGGGGTTAAAATTTAAGAAATTCTAGAAATCTCTAGAAAATAGAAATTTAATTCTTTTGATGCTCCCCAGCTCCATCCTACTGTCTGTTTTGGTATCAGTGGTAGTGGTGCCAACAGTCTTAATAAAGAGGTGTCTTATAATACTTTATTGCTGACTGTAAACTGCTACAGCCCTGCACCTGAGACTGTCTGTCCCAGTCATTATGGAACAGACTCTGAAAGAAAAGAGTACGGAGGCAGAGGATGCATTCATTGTCTCTGCTGAGTATATTGAGATATACGTCTTGGGTTTTGTAAATAGGCAATTGGTTTTTGAATAAGCAATTAATAGTGTTCACTAGCAGTGTGCCTTATGTCTAGAATATAGTGGCATTAGATACTACATTAGAATTTTATAATGGCATAAAAATTTCCTGGAGGAAATAGTGTATCACTATATAATATAAAGCTAACATTAGTTAAATAAATATGAACCCAAGTTAACTGTTAGCCTAAGCTTTCTCTTAATTCAAACTCCAGGCTAAGCCTAACTCTGTCAAAAAAAAAATACTTTATTTCAGCCCAGTTTGAAATTCTAATGTGAAAATCACCATCAACTTGCAGAAACTCAGTATGAGTAATATTAACTGTCTCCATAATGTAATTACAGAATACCAAATGCCATTGCCCTGGAGGCACATGACTGCGAGCGTCTAGGTTTAGAGAGCACAGATTTCTCAAATGTTAGCCCTAGGTGGTGATCATTTATTTGATTCTTATATTCTACAGATGGAAAAGTACAGAGGCTAGTGATCTTTTACAAGTCACGAGGCTGGTGGGTGGCAGACACGACTTCTTATTTTGTCACCATAGATACTGTTGCCTTTAATTGGAGTGTTTTTAAGAAACACTTTAGCCATGACTATTAACGTAATAGATTATTAGGCTTGGCCCCGTTTGTGCTTCTCATGTGTCATTTAATCATAACAGAGTGACAGACACATATCCCCAAAGCTGCAGGCTGCACAGAGTGACAGCTGTCAGTGTTCCCTCATTGGCTTGAGTCCTCTCAGACCCCAAAAAAGAACACCTGGCCAAGAGAATTTAGAAGCCCTTCAAATTTTATTCCAGTTGCTCAGTTACTGCAGAGCAATCATTGGCCGTTTCGACCCGAACGCGGAGGCTATGTGACTTGTCTCGTGAAAGGTACCAGGAAGGTGACTAGAGAGTTTAAATAAGTTGAAACTGAATGCCTGCAAGTGAGCATAATCCCAGCCAGGGCCTATAATCAAAATAATTGGATTTATAGTGGTCACTAATTTTAGAGAAAATTGAATATAGTTCTCTGCTGTTCCATTACCCTGAATTAGACTTGCTTGTTATTATTGGAAAGGTGGATACATTTGGCAGCCTGATAACTTCTGGGGAAAAGGTTGCTTAGCATGGAATCAAATGACCCTACTTTTAATCCTACAGGCTCTTCTGAAACAATATACACTCCATGATTTTGCAATGGCTTCAGTGCAGCTTAGATTTTTTTCCTCCAAAATGTATGTGTCCTTGTTGGTGTCTGGCCTCCGTGGTCTAACTTGGCCATCGAGGGCTCCAGTCGCCAGAACTTCCTGCTGAGAAATCGCTCGCAGCTTCTCCCAATGGTACCTGTTAAAATGCCTGCCTTTCTCCAGAGTGAGCCTATCAGTTCAGACTCTTTCAGTTACAAGAAACAGAAAACCCAGCTTATACTGGCTCAAGTCAAAATTTTTTTTATATTGGCTTGTGTAAATGTACAGGGGCCACTGCTCCTGGTATTCCTTGAGTCAGCGTCTCCACTTTTTATGTGGGCTTCATTATTAGGTGGTGGAAAGGGTTACAGCGTCTCTAGATTTAAGACCAGCTGAAGAGTGAGCATGCTTCTCTCTTAGTCTTCCCAGAAAATCCCAAGGCTGTCTGTCATCGGCTTCGATGGGGCCAGGTGTCCATCTCTGAGCCAGTCATGGTGGTTGAGGGACTGAGTTACTCAGTTGGCCGTGTAGAGCACTCCTGCAGCCAGGTGATTTCCTTCACACATGAGGCAGAGGCAACGTCAGACTCTTTCAATTAAAATGCCGGGACTTTGAGGGGAAATGGGCAATGGGGGTTCTTTCCCTCAGCCTGCACACTGTGGGGTTGCCAACACGCATTACAGATTTGAATGGTCTAAGGAGTCATCTTTCAACAGAAGTGTTAATTTTTCCCCCCAAATATTCTGTTGCTTTCTCTGAATCACCTGTGAAAACTTGAATTGTGTTCTTCTATTATGCTGTAATTCACCAGGACAGTGGCAACAGTGCCAGTCAGTGCAGACATACTGTCAGCTGTGTGCCTAGCACAGCCCTGGCCTCCTTGGGGGAGGCCTGAGTGACAGGACACTTTTGCATTTAAGTGTCATTTTTCTGTCCCAGTATTTGGGTAAAACAGCTCAGACAGAGCCTGGGCTGGTAGATTACTATCACAAAATTATCTTTAAGGCTTTGCATCTGAATCTTTCCCTGTTAATTAAGATGAATAATTTTCTGAGCTAGGAAAAATCAGGATAATTTTCTGAGTCCTTTGAAATTGTTATAAACTCACCACTCTTAAATATCTACCACAGCAGCTGTCTGTCTGCTAAGAGATCAGCCTTACCACATCAGGTTAATAACTCGTTTTTATTCTCTACTTTATGGGCCTTGCATTCCTGGAAAGTGATTATGAATATATGTTATACTGTTGATACTCAGTAGCTGATGTATTTTCTATATTTATTTTAGCAGAGGGAAGTATTAGGCTTAAATAAAAGTCTTTTTATACACTGACAGGTTTTTGAAATTAAAGAAAAAGAAAATTTGTATGCTGCAATTGGTATCTTGCAGAATCTGCCCAAAACTAATAAAAAAAATTAACTTTGGGACTTTAAGAGGGCATTATATAAACTTTAGTCCTTAGTTTCATTTAAATAGCGAAGTGGGTGGGAGAGGCTATCAAAATGCCATAATTGAGCATGAAACAATGAGTGAGGCCTCAGTATGCTGTTTATATCTGCATTACTACCCCCTATTTGGTTGCTTCTATAATTTTCTCTTTATATTTGGTTTTCAGCAGTTTTAACTGCTGTCTTGCCTGAAGGTTTCAGCCCTGGGCAAGTTCACTATGGATTCGGTGACCAAGAAATGACAACGGAACGTTCTTGGGGTAAATGGTTTATACCTGGTTTTATTCTCCCGGCGGTAGGTTGAACACTAGAATCACGTCTGTATCCAGCAGTCTGCAGGTCTATGATCCTCCCTTATCTCTGCCTCTGCCCAGAGCACTGGCCAGAACTCTTTATATAATGACTCAGTCAATAATAGCTTATTGCCTATGGGTGCGGAAGCAGCAGCCTAGCAGGAGGCCAGTTACACCATCAAGTTAGTTTAGGGCCAGTGAGGGTCCTGGCCATGGGGACTTCCATTTTCTCCACAACTGTATAGGGTTTTTGGTGTGTGTTCTTTATATTTTCCATAATTGTGGTTCATGCAGCTTCTTGAATCTGTGGCTTGATATATTCAGTTTTGGAAAACTCTTGGTGACTATCTCTACAGCTATTACTTCTTTCTCCTCTTTTCTTTTTTGAGATACCGGTTACGTGTATTGCCAGTTTTTTTAATCCATGTGTTCTGTGTCACTGTCTTGTCAATGGGTTTCAGCCCTGACCAAGTTCACTATGGATTCAATGTGACCAGAGAAATGACAGTAGAATGTTCTTGGGGTGAAAGGGTTTATACCCAACTTTATTCTCACGGTGGCAGGTCAGTCACTAGAATCCCGTCCACTCAGAGCAAGTCTGCATGCAGCAAGCCGGTCTCTGCCTCTGGGCGTCTCTGCCCCCACAGCCGTCTCAGTCTCTGTCTTTGGCGCTGCCACCACTCCAGCCTCTGCTCCACTCTCCTGTGGTCCACAGCCATGCCACCGTGTCACCCAGAGCACTGGGTGGAGCTCTTTATATAGAGTCAGTAATGACTTATTGCCCACACATGTGTGTTAGCTAGCTGACCAGGGCCAGGTGAGAATCCTGGCCGCAGGAACCTTCACTTTATCCATAGTCACTTAAGCTCTTTTCTGTATTTTCAATTCTTTTTTTCCCTCTGTGCTTCTGTTTGGATATTTTCTACTGTCATCTCTTTCACTTTAGAAAATCCCTCTTGTGCTGTGTCTAGTCTGTTAAACTCATTTATTGAATTGTCAGTTTCAGTTATGTTTCTATTTGATTCTTCCACACTGATTCTGAGTATGATAAAATTCTCCATCTTTAATCTATTTCTTAAACACAGTGATTATATTAGATTTTCTTTTTGATAATAATAATATCTAGATCATCTGTGAGTAGATATATTATCCATTTTTTCTCTTAGTTTTTGCTCACTTGTTTCCTGTCATACTTTGTAATTTTTTATCATGTACTGGACAGATATGAAAAATTATAGGGCCTCTAGATGCTGTTCTTTTCCTTCAGAGAAGACTCAATATTTTTTCTGGTGGGCAGTAGAATAAAGCTGTTCATCCAGATACACTCAACAATGATGATGATTGGGGTGGAAGTTCCAGCTGCTCTGTTTTTGTTTGTCTGACTCCTAAGGCATAGCCCATCGATGGTCTTCCCTGAAAGCCAGGGCTCCTTGTCCATGGTCGACCCTAAGCTTCAAGTCCCAAGCAGAGTGAGACTGCCAAAAGCTGCTTAGCTTTTTTAGACTTACAGCTGCAGCTTTCTGCTTGTTTTCTCCTAGTTTTACAACTCATAGTTTTGGATTCAGCAAATGCCTTGGGTGCAAAGGAAGAGCAGAATATTTGATTGATTTTCCTGAGGTCCCTTTTCTCCAGGATCTTGGCTGCTCCAGTCCTGGCTGCAGTGCTAGTCCGCATTGCATTCTGCCTCCTCAACCACGTGAGACTACTACAAGCTGCGGGCTGCAGCCGTCTGCTCGCCTCTTCCTCCTCCCCCGCCCCACCCCTCCTGTTCCTCCTCCCCCGCCCCACCCCTCCTGTTCCTCCTCCCCCGCCCCACCCCCCTCTTCCTCCTCCACCGCCCCACCCCCCTCTTCCTCCTCCACCGCCCCACCCCCCTCTTCCTCCTCCACCGCCCCACCCCCCTCTTCCTCCTCCCCCGCCCCACCCCCCTCTTCCTCCTCCCCCGCCCCACCCCCCTCTTCCTCCTCCCCCGCCCCACCCCCCTCTTCCTC
>JAQQAC010008525.1:1451364-1491849 GCA_029783875.1 Phataginus tricuspis | reverse complement strand
TTTTGAAGTCTATTTTATCTGATACAAGTACTGCAACACCTGCTTTTTTCTCTTTGTTGTTTGCTTGAAATATTTTTTTCCATCCCTTCACTTTTAGTCTGTGTATATCTTTGGGTTTGAGGTGAGTCTCTTGTAAGCAGCATATAGATGGGTCTTGCTTTTTTATCCACTCTGTTACTCTGTGTCTTTTGATTGGTGCATTCAGTCCATTTACATTTAGGGTGATTATTGATAGATATGTACTTATTGCCATTGCTGGCTTTAGATTCATGGTTACCAAAGGTTCAAGGCTTACTTCTTTTCTATCTGAAAATCTAACTTAACTTTCTTGTTAAGTTATTGTGAACGCCGTCTTATGTTTCTTTATCTCTCCCTTCCTATTCTTCCTCCTCCTTTCTTTATATATTAGGTGTTTTATTCTTTGCCTTTAGTTGGTATTTGGATGGTCTGCTTTCTTTGCTATGATTTTATTTTCTCTGGTGACATCTTTTTAGCCTTAGGGTTATTTCCCTCTAGAGCAGTCCGTTTAAGATATCCTGTAGTGGTGGTTTATGAGAGGAAACTCTCTCAACTTTCTTTTGTCTTGAAATTGTTTAATCCCTCCATCATATTTAAATGATAATCGTGCTGGATACAATATTCTTGGTTCGAGGCCCTTCTGTTTCATTACGTTAAATATATCATGCCATTCTCTTCTGGCCTATAAGGTTTCTGTTGAGAAGTCTGATGACAGTCTGATGGGTTTTCCTTTGTAGGTGATCTTTTTTCTCTCTCTAGCTGCCTTTAATACTCTGTCCTTATCTTTGATCTTTGCTATCTTGATTATTATGTGTCTTGATGTTGTCTTCCTGGGGTCCCTTGTGTTGGGAGATCTGTGGGCTTCCATGGACTGTGAGACTATTTCCTTCCCCAGCGTGGGGAAGTTTTCAGCAATTATTTCTTCAAGACACTTTCTATCCCTTTTTCTCTCTCTTCTTCCTCTGGTACTCCTATTATGCGAATATTGTTCCGTTTGGATTGGTCACATAGTTCTCTTAATATTCTTTCATTCTTAGAGATCCTTTTATCTCTCTCTGCCTCAGCTTCTTTGTATTCCTGGTCCCTGTCTTGCAATTCCTTGATTGTTCCTTGAACCTGATTCAATCTGCTGTTGAGCCCGTCAATGGCTTGTCTCATTTCTGCATTGTCTTTCCTCACTTCCCTCACTTCCTCTCTCAGCTCTTGCACATTTTTCTGTAGATCCGTCAGCATGGCTATGGCTTTTATTCTGAATTCTTTTTCTGGAAGACTATGCATGTCGATTCCTTCAGATTCTTTCTCTGGTGTGGTGTTTGTCTGAAGCTTTGTCTGTATCATATTCTTCTGTCTTCTCATGACTATAGAATTAGTTGTTGGTAGTTGTCACGTATGTCCGCTGGGCTCTTTATGACTTTAAAAAGGAAAGAGAAGAGAGGAGAGAAAAGAAAAAAAGAAAGCAAAGAGAAGAAAAAAAAGTACTTCTAGTCATAAAAAAAGTAAAAAGAGAGAGGCAAAAAGGAAAAGAAAGAAAAAGAAAAAGCAGCAACACGTAAAAGAAAACAGCAACAACAACAACAACAAAAAAAAACAAAACAGAAAAAACGCCCACTGGGGGTGGTTTCTGTGTGAATGCTGTTGGTGGCGCTATTGCTCCACTATTCCAGAGCCGTGGCCACATCGCTCCACACGGCCCTTTAAAGCTGTGGTCAGGGTGAGAGTGAATGGGAGGCTGTTGAACGAGAAGGAAAGTAAAAAGAAGGAAAAGAAAGGGGAGAAAAAACAATAACAAAAGCAACAAAAAAAGCCCCTGGGAGTGGTTTCTGTGTGAATGCTGTAGGTGGCGCTGTTGCTCCACTATTCCAGAGCCATGGCCACGCTGCTCCACAATGCCCCCTATAGCTCTGGCTGGGTTGGGAACGAATGAGAAGCTGTTGATCTCTGTGGGGGTCTTAATAGCAGCTACCCTTTCCCAGTCGCCAGCTGAGGGGTCCAAAGCTCCCCAGGACTCCCAGCGTGCTGGGCTCAGCTTGCAGGGCTATCTGGCCCCTCTACTGAGCTCCTGTCTCTTTACAACCGCTGAGAAAGCGCGCGCTTTTCTTCCCTTTTTTTCCCTTCTCTTTCCTTCCCAGAGCTTGCCACGGGCAACTTCAGGGCTGGGACCCTGTGCCCTCTGTCTCTCCAACCTCCACTACACCGCCGGCTGTGTGTCAGCGCTCCCGGCGCAGACTTCCACTCCCTCCCGGCTCTGAATCCTCTCCTCCCGCTGGAGCGCTCGGGGAGAGGAGCGCTCGGTCCCTCCGGGGTCGCTGCTCTGTACCTTACCCGCCTTGCCGGGACTCCCGCCGGAGTGCTGGGGTGGAGGAGCACTCTGGTCTTGCTGGGTTGCGGCTCTGTCCCGCCTCGCTGGGTGCCGAGTCCTCTTTCCGGAGTGTCTGACTGCCGGAGCTCTGGGGGGGAGGAGCGCTTGGTCCGCCGGGGTCGTGGCTCCGTACCTTACCCGCCTTGCTGTGACTCCCGCCGGAGTGCTGGGGTGGAGAAGCGCTCTGGTCTCGCTGGGTGCCGAGTCCTCTGTCCAGAGTGGCTGACCGCCAGAGCTCCGTACGCTGTGAACTTTCCTGTGTGTTCTGGTCTCTCTTTTAGGGATAGTTGTATTTGCTATATTTTCATGAATAAATATAATGTTGGGAGGAATTTTTCTGCCAGTCTGCTTACGTTGCCATCTTCCCGGAAGTCCTAAAGACAGACTTTTAAAAGCAGGTAGAGAGAGAAAAAACAACACACCCAAAGGAAAACCCATCAGGCTGTAAGATTTCTCAACAGAAACGTTACAGGCCAGAAGGGAGTGGCATGATATATTTAATGCAATGTAGCAGAAGGGTCTTAAACCAAGAATATTCTACCCAGTGAGGTTATCATTTAAATTTGAAGGAGTGAATAAACAATTATCAGATAGGCAAAAGCTGAGAGAATTTACTTCCCATAAACCACCTCTACAGTGCATTTTGGAGGGACTCCTATAGATGGAAGTATTCCTAAGGGTAAATTGATGTCACCCAAGGGAAGACAAAGAGTACAGAATATGATTCATAACATACAAAGAATGGAGGATGAAGAAAAAGGAGGAAAAGGAAAAAAGAATCCTTAGGTTGTGTTTGTAATAGCATATGAAGTGAGTTAAATTAGACTCTTAGATAGTAAGGGAATTACCCTTGAACCTTTGGTAACCACGAATCTAAAGCCTGCAATGGCAATAAGTACATACCTATCGATAATCACCATAAATGTAAATAGTCTGAATGCACCAATCAAAAGGCATAGAGTCACTGAAAGGATGAAAAACAAGACCCATCTATATGCTGCCTACAAGAGATTCACTTCAAACCCAAAGACATACACAGACTAAAATTGAAGGGATGGAAAAAGATATTTCATGCGACTAATAGTGAGAAAAAAGCAGGAGTTGCAGTACTTGTATCAGACAAAATAGACTTCAAAACAAAGAAAGTCACAAGACACAAAGAAGGACATTACATAATGATAAAGGGGTCATTCCAACAAGAGGATATAACTATTATAAATATATATGCACCCAACACAGGATCACCTACATATGTGAAATAAATACTAACAATTAAAGGGGGAAGTAGACTGAAATTCATTCATTTTGGGAGACTTCAACACACACTCACTCCAAAGGACAGATCAACAAGACAGAAAATAAATAAAGAGAGAGAGGCACTGAACAACGTATGAGAACAGATGGACCTAATGGACATCTACAGAACACAAAAGCAACAGGATACACATTCTTCTCAAGTGCACATGGAACATTTTCAAGAATAGATCATGTACTAGGCCACAAAAAGAACCTCAGTAAATTCAAAAAGATTGAAATTGTACCAACCAGCTTCTCAGATCACAAAGGTATGAAAGTAGAAATAAATTATTCAAACAAAATGAAAAAGCCCACAAACACATGAAGGCTTAATAACACGTTCCTAAAGAATCAATGGCTCAATGACCAAATAAAAACAGAGATCAGGCATTATATGGAGACAAATGACAACAATAATACAACACCATAAAACCTGTGGGATGCAGCGAAGGCCATGCTAGGAGGGAAATATACTGAAATACAGGCCTACCTCAGGAAAGAAGAACAATCCCAAATGAATAGTCTAAACTCACAATTAATGAAACTAGAAAAGGAAGAACAAATGAGGCCCAAAGTCAGTAGAAGGAGGGACATAATATAGATTAAAGCAGAAATAAGTAAAATTGAGAAGAATAAAAAAATAGAAAGAATCAATGAAAGCAGGAACTGATTCTTCAAGAAAATAAACAAAATAGATAAACCCCTAGCCAGACTTACCAAGAAAAAAAGAGAGTCTACACGCATAAACAGAGTCAGGAATGAGAAAGGAAAAATCACTATGGACACCACAGAAATACAAAGAATTATGAGAGATAGTATGAAAAATTATATGGTAACAAACTGGATAACCTAGAAGAAATGGACAACATTCTAGAAAAAGAAAACCTACAAGGCTGACCCAGGAAGAAACAGAAAATCTGAATATACCAATTACCAGCAAAGAAATTGAATTAGTAATCAAAAAACTACCTAACAATAAAACTCCTGGACCACATGGTTTCACTGCTGAATTTTATCAAACATTTAGAGAAGACCTAATACCCATCCTCCTTAACATTTTCCAAGAAGTAGAAGAGGAGGGTATACTCCCAAACTCATTCTATGAGGCCAACATCACTCTAATACCCAAACCAGGTAAAGACACCACAAAAAAAGAAAATTACAGACCAATATCCCTGATGAACATAGATGCAAAAATACTCAACAAAACATTAGAAAACCGAATTCAAAAATACAAAAAGATCATCCATCATGATCAAGTGGGATTCATCCCAGGGATGCAAAGATGGTACAACATTCAAAAATCCATCAACATCATCCACTACATCAACAAAAAGAAGGACAAAAACCACATGATCATCTCCATAGATACCACAAAAGCATTTGACAAAATTCAACATCCATTCATGTTAAAAACTCTCAACAAAATGGGTCTAGAGGTCAAGTACCTCAACATAATAAAGGCCATATATCGCAAACCCACAGCCAATATTGTGCTTAACAGCGAGAAGCTGAAAGCTTTTCCTTTAAGATTGAGAACAAGACAAGGATGCCCACTCTCCCCACTTTTATTCAACATAGTTCTAGAGGTCCTAGCCACAGCAATCAGACAACACAAAGAAATAAAAGCCATCTAGTTTGGTAAGGAAGAAGTCAAACTGTGCCTGTTTGCAGATGACATGATATTAACCCTAAAGAATCCACTCAAAAACTACAAGATCTAATATCTGAATTTAGTAATGTTGTGGGATACAAAACTAATACACAGAAATCTCTTGCATTTCTATACACTAATGAAGAACTAGCAGAAAGAGAAATCAGGAAAACAATTCCATTTACAATTGCATCCAAAAGATTAATATACCTAGGAATAAACCTAACCAAGGAAGTGAAAGACCTATACTCTGAACACTGCAAGACACTCATGAGAGAAGATAAAGAAGGTACCAATAAATGGAAACACATCCCATGCTCATGGATAAGAATTAATATTGTCAAAATGGCTGTCTTGCCTAAAGCAATATACAGATTCAATGCAATCCTTATCAAAATACCAATAGCATTCTTCAATGAACTAGAGCAAATAGTTCTAAAATTCATATGAAACCACCAAAGACCCCAAATAGCCAAAGCAATCCTGAGAAAGAAGAATAAAATAGGGGGAATTACTCTCCCTGATTTCAAGCTCTACTAAAAGCCACAGTAATCAAGACAATTTGGTATTGGCACAAGAACAGACCCATAGACCAATGGAACAGACTAGAGAGCCCAGATATAAACCCAAGCATATATGGTCAATTAATATTTGATAAAGGAGCCCTGAATATACAATGGGGAAATAACAGCCTCTTCAGCAGCTGGTGTTGGCAAAACGGGACAGCTACATGTAAGAGAATGAAACTGGATTATTTCTAACCCCATACACAAAAATAAACTCAAAGTGGATCAAAGACCTGAATGTAAGTCATGAAACTATAAAACACTTAGAAAAAAACATAGGGAAATATCTCTTGGACATAAACATGAGCAACTTATTTATGAACATATCTCCGGGCAAGGGAAACAAAAGCAAAAATGAACAAGTGGGACTATATCAAGTTGAAAATCTTCTGTACAGCAAAGGACACCATCAACAGAACAAAAAGACGTCCTACAGTATGGGAGAATATATTCATAAATGATGTATCTGATAAGGGGTTGACATCCAAATTATATAAAGAGCTCGTGCACCTCAACAAACAAAAAGCAAATAGGCCAATTAAAAAATGGACAGAGGAACTGAACAGACACTTCTCCAAAGAAGAAATTCAGATGGCCAACAGGCACATGAAAAGATGCTCCACATTGCTAATTTTCAGAGAAATGCAAATTAAAACCACAATTAGATATCACCTCACACCAGTTAGGATGGCCACCATCCAAAAGACAAACAACAACATTTTGGCAAGGTTGTGGAGAAAGGGGAACCCTCCTATACTGCTGGTGGGAATGTAAACTAGTTCAACCATTATGGAAAGCAGTATGGAGGTTCCTCAAAAAACTAGAAAGAGAAATACCATTTGACCCAGGAATTCCACTCCTAGGAATTTACTCTAAGAATGCAGCAGCCCAGTTTGAAAAAGACAGTTGCACCCCTATGTTTATCACAGCACTATTTACAATAGCCAAGAAATGGAAGCAACCTAAGTGTCCATCAGTAGATGAATGGATAAAGAAGAGGTGGTACATGTACACACTGGAATATTATTCAGCCATAAGAAGAAAACAAATCCTACCTTTTGCAACAACATGGATAGAGCTAGAGGGTATTGTGGTTAGTGAAATAAGCCAGGCAGAGAAAGACATGTATCAAATGATTTCACACATCTGTGGAGTATAAGAACAAAGAAAAAACTGAAGGAACAAACAGCAGCAGATGCACAGAACCCAGAAATGGACTAACAGTTACCAAAGGGAAAGGGACTTGGGAGGATGGGTAGGAATGGAGGGACAAGCGGGGTAAAGGAACATTACGATTAGCACATGTAATGCAGTGGCTGGGGACACGGGATAGGCAGTATTTATAGAGAAGACAAGTAATGATTCTATAGCATCTAACTATGCTGATGGACAGTGCCTGTAATGGGGTATGTGGACTTGATAATAGGGGGAGTCTAGTAACCATAATGTTGGTCATGTAATTGTACATTAATAATACCAAAAAAAAATACACACACACACAAAAAGAATGGGTAACTTAATTTAGACTTGGGGAAAGGTTTTAGAGAATGTTCCCCTTTGGAAGTGTTGGCTGTAAACCTTCAGACAGAAAAGGAACTAACCGGGCAAAGAGAAGGGAAGAGCTTTCTAGAAGAAATAACATGTGTGCAGACCCTGAGAACCAAGAACTCGGTTCATTTGAAGAACTGAGAAATTGCCAGCGTGGCTATCTGGTGTGTAGAGGGTGTTCGGGGAGTGGGGATCAGGGGAGTGACACGAGGTAAACTTGGAGGTGGGCCTTTTAGGCCATGCTAAGGAATTTGGAACATTTACTAAAAGCAGTGGGGAAGCTGCTGCCGGGTTTTGAGCAGGTGGAGTTCCATGGTTTAAGATGATCACTGGCTGCTGTGTGGTTCATGAATCAGAGGCGGCAACCATGGAGTAGGGGGCCCCACTGCAAGCCGTTGCAGTGATCCAGGCAAGGATGATGGTTGGTTGGGGGTTGGACTGGGATTATGACAGGGACAGAGCAAGTGGACAGACTTAAGAGAAATTCTGGAGTTAGAGCAAACAGAAGGGAGTGAGCAGGAATGGGCTTCAAAGAGAATGCTCTCTTTTCTGACATAAGTACCTGAGTGACTGCGGGCGCTGCTTTGGAGAACGTGGGGCCAGAGGGATTTGGTGGGGGATCTGGAGTTCAGCTTTGGAGGTAAACCAATTAAACGTCAGAGTGCAGAGCATATGTAGGAAGTTGGATAAATGTGTCTGAAACCCAGAGAGAGTTTTTGGCAGCTTTAGGGTAGGCGGCAGAAGTGGGCACCGGCAGAGAGGGCAGGTTGTCCAGGACAAGGGGAAGAGGACGGCCTTTGGGACTCTCATGGAACCACGTGGGGGAGGCAGTGGAGCTGGCAGAGAGGGAGACAGAGCAGCCCGAGAGGTCGGGGTCTGCAGGAGAGGGTGGGGCTGCGGGAGCCCAGAGAAAGGGCGGTGTAAGGGCGGAGGGAGCGGTGGCAGCACCGAGCCGTCGCTCCAGCGGGCGAGGCGGGAGCTCGGAAATGCCCCTGGGGTTTGGCGCTCAGGGCGTTGGAGGGAAATCGGGGGTGGCCTCAGGAAGAAATGTTTGTTTGTTTATTTTTACTGTGGCATAATTAACATACAACATTATATTAGTTTCAGGTATAAAGTGTAATGATTCACTATTTGTATATATTTCAAAATGATCACCACAGTAAGTCTAGTTAACAGTCACCACCACATCACAAAATTTTTATCTTAAATGATGGGAACTTTTAAAATTTACTCTCTTAGCAGCTTTCAGATATGCAATATGGTATTTTTAACTATAGTCACCATGGTGTGCCTACCATCCCATGACTTACTTATTTTATAACTGGAGGTTTGTACCTTTTGACCCACTTCACCCGTTTCCACTGATGGATGAATAAAGAAAATATATTTGTACACACAATGGAATATTACTCAGCCATAAAAAGAATGAAATTGTGCCATTTGAGACAACATGGGTGGAACTTTAGGGCATTACACTAAATAGAATAAGTGAGGCAGTGAACAAATACCATCTGATCTCATTTATATGTGAAATCTAAAAAAAACGACCAAATAAAAACAGACAAAAACCGAGCTCATAGACACAGAGAAGAGAAATACATTAGTGGCTGCCAAAGGCAGGAGGTCGAGGTTGCAGGAAATGGGAGAAAGAGCCGCTTGAGTGGGGTGGTGGAGCCGGAAGCTAGATTGAGGAGTGGAGAGAAAGAAAATGGGGCAGCCAGGGGGACACCATTCTGAGACACTTGGCTGTGCAGGCGAGAGGGAGCTGGTGACCAGGTGTGAGTCAGTACTGTGCCCACGCATGTGCGCGCACACACACACACGCACACACACCCCGCGGGTGAATCCACGGATATACAGAGATAGTAGGGTCTGCAATCCTACAGAACGGAGTCTCCTCGTTTTGCTTGTGTTTGAGACAGGCTGAGCTACTTCCAAAGACAGAGACTTAAAGAAAAGTTTTTTCACTCAATGTCTGGAGGTGATAGTTCACCCTAAATATAAGGGAGGCTGAGGAAATAGATGCCTTCTTCCTCGGGGCAGAAGGAACAAGTATAGAAAGGGTGTACACTGAGTCCCAGAGTGTGACAAGTGTCTGCTCCTGGGCTTTATCCTGCAATCCTCTCAGCTGGCTGTGTGCTGGCCTGGCTCGCATAATAGGACTGGACTTTGGAGAGATAGAATGCGAAATTACTGTAAGTTATGATGCTAAGTGCCAGTGGCAGAGGAGCTGGCCTGGTGGACAGACTGTAATGGCGCCATCTGCAGCCACACGCTGCCTGTGTCGGGTTGTCTGTGCCCACCACCTGACCCGGGGAGCCTGGGGCTGACCTGGGACCTGCACCAGGTGGTTGGCTGAGGGAAAACAGGCTATGGCGTGCATAACTTTTTCCACCATCCTATTTAGTGCAACCACACCTACAGGATCCACTTATCTGCCGTGCCAACTAGCTCTTTATTTTACTTTCGAATGAACTGTGGCAGAGGGCTGGACTCGTGGTGCCAGCAGTTTCACACAGTCGTTAGCTGAGTGTTCCAGCATCTGGGAGTCATCTCCACCACCTCTCTCATTTTCCAGTTACAGACCCAGTCTTAACTCCAGTGCTGGTTCGTTTCTCACTCAAGTCAGATGGCTGGGAAGTGACAGATCCCTTCCTAAAATCATTCCTTGTAATTTCAAAGCCTGTGGGGGTGTGTCGTGTGCACCTTTGTATGTTCGCTGCCTGGCTTGGTAACCTGATGTCTGGCAGAGGCACCCGGGTGCCGGGAGGTGCTGAATGCTGTCTTTTTATGTTACTCCCCCAAGCCCTGGCAGAAGAGCAAGTGTCCTGTTCAGAACCAAACTACAAGCTCTCCAAGGCCAAATGCAGCCCCCAGACTGTTTCCAAGTGCAAGAAGCACTGGTGTGTCAGGCTTTTGCGAGTGGCCTACAAGACACCTGGGATAGAGAAGGAAGTAGGTTTCTGTGCACAGGCGCATAAAGGTCGCTCCTCTCCTCTTCCCGGAGGAGATCAGAGAGGCCAACCCCCTTGCACAGCTGAAAATTCACATAAAACTTTTGGTTCCCCCAAAATTTAAGTGCTAATAGCCCACTGTTGACAGGAAGACTTACTGATAACATAAACAATCACACATATTTTATATGTTGTATGTATGTTATACTGTATTCTCACAATAAAGAAAGCTAAAGAAAAGAAAAATGTCTTTTCAGAATGTTGCAAATATCAACAAATATTTTCCAACACATTTATTGAAAAAAAACCCACATATAAGTGGTCCTGTGCAGTTCAAACCCATGTTGTTCAAGGGTCATGTGTGTACAAAAGTAGAAAATAATGAACTCTCACGAACCCATCAGCCAACCTCAACAGTTATCATTTTGCCAAGCTTGTTTCATCTGTTGTTCCCCAACTTTTATTTTATTAAAAAACCTTTGTGGGACTGTTATAAGGCAAGTCCTAGCCACTCTGTCATTTCACCTATGTAAATACCTTTGTGTATATTTCTAACAGATAAGGACTTTTTTTTTGCAAAACCATTATGCCATTATCTTTTCTACCAAGATCAGTATTAATTCCTTAATATCAGATAACACTCAATCCACATTCATATTTCCCCAGTTGTTTCAAAGGCATCTTTTCACAGTTGCTTTTCAAATTTGTATATAGGGAAGGTCGACGGTTTGAACTTGGTCAGTTTACTTTGTGTCTTTTTACATATAGTTGTCCCACCCTTCTGCTCTGTTTATTTTAATTCATGACGTTGATCTGATGAAGAAGCCCATTCATTTGTCCTATGGAGACTTTCACCTTCTCCACAGATTGCTTCCTAGTGGTGACATTGGACTTGTTTCTCTGTCCCTGGTATTTACCTGTAAGCCAGTAGGTGGGTTTAGAAACTTGATTAGATTTAGCTTCAATTATTTTTAGGCAAGAATGCTTCACAGGTGGTGTTGTACATGCTGGACTATTCATATAACCAAAAGTGACTCAAATGTCTTGAGATGGACTGAGAGTAACAGTCACTCCCTTCCCGGGGGAGAGGGGCACACAGTGTGTGCAGCCAGTAGCCGTTACTGGAAAAAATGAAGCCACTGTGTTACTCAGTCAGCTGAGTGTCTTTGGCCGCTTGGTTATAGAGGTGAGGTGTAATGGAATTCTAAAATTGCTTTTTCCACTAGGGATCCAAATTCAATAGATGTGTGAGTTGGCAGACAAGGCGGTTTTGTAAACCAGCCCCACTGCTGTAAACTGGTTGGACTCTGGGGAGGAGAGAGGATCTTGGACACAGCCAGCCCTGTTACCCCATGCCTCATGGGATAGAGTGGGGCTCCTGGGGCGGGGATTCCGTGGCTGGGGGGCACGCAGGGGACCAGTGATGGGCTGGCTACGGCCCTTGGCTTTGGCGCTGTGCTCCGCCTGCCCCAGCAGGTTTAGCTGAGCTGAGAGAGGTTGAGTGGTGGTTGTTTGTGCACCAGAGGTGAGCCACGCCTGAGAGAGCAGTCTCTGGCGAGCAGGGCCTACAGAGGGTCCCCCAGAGCAAGAGGCTGGAAATAGATGCCAGATTCCAAGGGGTTGCAGAGGTTGATGGCACCGAGATGTGTTCACTCAGGTCAGGGGACCTGGAAGAGGGGTTCCCAGTGATGAGAATCTCCCAAAGGCCATTAAAGCCGGAAGAATGAGCTTTTGCCATCTGCCAGGCTCAGGAAGGGACGGTGGAACCAGTTTAGTAAGGACTTTCTTATTCCTTTTTCCTTCACCTTCCTTGCCTCCCCACACCAAGGGGATCAGTAGCTGTATGAGGAAAGCCTGACCCACCCGCCTCCCCAGGACTGTGAGTGTGACCCAGCCTAGCCCCGGAAGCGGATGGAGCTCCGTATTGGAAGTGGAGTACTGGTTACTAAAAGGGATCGGGGATCTAATCTCCAGATTATGACTCTAACTGACTCTTGGTGACAGCAAGGACTTGGCACTGGCATGGAGCAAGGGAAGGCCTCCTCCCACTGATGGAGTTTTAAAAGACCAGAGGGAGAAGTTTGGCTTTGCCCACATGGCATGTTGGCGTTGACCTTGTGCCCCACCGGTTCTCCCAGCCTGTGCTTGTGGGAAGGCGGGGTAAGGGCTGATTCCCCGGGTGGGGGGTGCGGAGGGGATGACCACGCTGGACTCATGTCTTTAAATCAAAGGAAGACCCCTGAATGCTGCAAGCTGTAAAGCCGCGTCCTTTTAAATGATCTGCTGGTGGGAGGCGCTACCCCACCTTTTGTTCATTTCATCCTTTGTCCTCGATGTATTTCTCATTTAGTGTCATTTTCACAGGTCGTAACGTGTACAAGTTTGACTCTGAATCCCTTGTATTGTTTTCTTACTTTCTAAATATGATTTTTAGGACCACAGCAGTTTTCTAGAGAAAGTACTTGACTATATCTCTTTTCAGGTTATTTCTCTTAACTAGGACAGAATAAAAAATGTCTTTTGTCTTTTATGGGCATCTATGAAAAACTTCAGTGTGAATTGTCATAAGTGACCTGGAATAGTAGACCATGAAGTCATGTAAACATTGAATCTTGCCTTATAAAATGGCATTTTTGGCATTTGCTATCCAATTTCCTTCTTTTGCCTAGGAAGTGTGCCTGGCAGCGTTACCCACCCGAAGGTGGAAGTGTTGTTTGTAGTTGGGTAAACAGAATTAGTGTGAACCACGGAACGATGCGTTACATTTGCCGAGTGCAGACTTCCTTCGTGAGCCCTGTGGTGCCGTCTCCTGGTCTCAGGAGCCTCTGCCACGTGGTGTCTGGGCCTTAGTCACCGGGCAGGCTGTTCCCCAGCAGGTACCCTTGAATCTTGCTGCTTTCTGCTTTCTTGACTTCCTGTGTTAACCTGTTCTGAAAACCACTGTGGTTTTTCTCTTAGGATCAGTGTTGAGGCTAAAATACCGTATTTCTGTCACCGCATCATATCCATAAGGAATGATGAGAAAGGGAGAAAACCAAAGGCGTGGATTTTAAGGCTTTTCGTCCCTTTCATCAGGGGAGGTGCAGTTCCACAGACAGACAAACGCTTAGTGCCTGTGGGGCGCAGCCATGCAATGCTGGGGACGTGGCGAGACGCAGCTCCAAAATTAAAAAAGCTCATGAAAATATTACTTGTACTTGAAGGGGAAGAATTTACATGTGTTGTTGCCACCGATGTTCCTCCAGTTGACAGGCAGAACTTACTGTTTTCAGTATGAGAAAAACCCTTGATGGGGATGATTTTATCGAGCCATTTAAAATGCAAAACTGTGATGTGACATATGACGAGCATGTTCCCAGTCATGTGCAAAGTCCATTGAAGGGAAAAAATAATGTAATGAAAATGAGGCAGGCACTTTTAATCTAAATATTTTGAAATGAATCCACCTCACCTGTGTCGGCCACCACAGAAAACTTAGAGTATCTTTTTCTAAGAAAGTCGGGTGGCTCATTCTTTGACTTTCAGGTGGGCGTGGGCTGGTAGCGAAAAGGGCAAAGGTTTCTATTCCCATTTTGCTGGTGGACTGCAGGAGTGCTTTAAAGCTCTGAAAAGTCAGTGGCTAAATAGCTTGGGCCATTTTCCGTGGGTTCTGGCTGTGAGCACTGAAGTTAATGCCTTTCTCTATGGCTGTTCAATAGAATTTTTTCAAATATGGGTAATTTTCATCTGGAATCACTCTCAAAAGCTTTCTATTTTAATCATTAACTTATAATATGTCTAGCACATTTTTAGTGCAAGTGCTGTATTTGCCACATTTAGTCAACAGAGAAGGGGGGTGGCCGACTGGGGCTCGTTCCCTCGCTCTGATTTCTGACTGCTCTCAGCGGCCGTTTGTACTTCCACCACACAGACACCAGACTTAGGTCGGTAGTGATTCTCCAGTGCCTCCCCCTCCAGGCTACTAAGACTCCCTGAGGAATAGGTCTTTAGTGAGGGACTGGCTCATTCAGGATGGAAAGCTTAGCACGGGAGTGTCTTAGGCATCAGAGCCATTTCTGTACATGTCTTTTTAAATTAGTGGCAGCCTCAGGGGTAGCATGAGTCACTGCCTTCAGCTCCATCAGGGCCCTTCAGTCATGAAGCTGGAGTGTCACTCATTCCCCTGCTTGTCCTCATCACCTCTTGCTCTCCATTTGTGTCTGCATTTTGGTTAAGGCTCCTTTTAGATGTTAATGATCAGCAGACTCTGGAGGCATCACCGCTTCGCTTCTCCATCTACGTAGGGGAAAGAGTATACTATTCTTATTTGATTGGCTAAAGGGTCCTTTCAAGTGTTCAGACATTCAGATTATAGCCAACAGCAAAAATATGTTTAAAGAAAATTGGCTTCCCATAATTAAAGTGATTAAAAAAATATTAAGCGTTAGAAGACAGCCAACATTTTCTCTTATTTACATTTTTAATGAGGTATAATTTAGATTAAGTGCACAAATCTTGAGTGTACAGTTCATTGAAGTTTTACCCACTTAGTCACAGATAAAAACTTAGAACACATCCAGCACTGGAAAAAGGCTCCCTATCTGCCCCCTCTTAATTAATAACCTTCCCCCAAAGATAACCACTATTCTGACTTCTCATCTAATCCAACATCTTGGCCTAGTTTGCTGTTTTTGAATCACATGCAAGTGGGATTATAAGATATGTACTCCTGTGTGTCTAGCTTCTTTAACTGAATCTGTGAGATAGATCTTTGTAGCTGCATATAGCCCTGTTTTGTTCTTTGTTGTTGAATAGTAATCCATTATCTGAATGTGTTAAAATTTGTCCATTTTACTGTTGATGAACAATTTGTGTTTTCTGACTTTTGGCTGTTATGAATAAAGCTTCTCTGAATTTCCTTGTATGTGTTTTCTGGTAGACATATCTGTTCCTAAATTACTGGGTCATAGAGTAAGGCCTCGGTGTTTCTTTAGAACCCTCTCCTAGACAGTTTTCCAAGTTGGCCGCATCGATTTAGACTCCCACCAGCCCCGTGTCCCCACCCACTACATTTACATGCTGATCGTAATGCCCCTTTCCCCCTTTATCCCTCCCTTCCCACCCACCCTCCCCAGTCCCTTTCCCTTTGGTAACTGTTAGTCCTTCTTGGGTTCTGTGAGTCTGCTGCTGTTTTGTTCCTTCAGTTTTTTCTTTGTTCTTATACTCCACAGATGAGTGGAATCATTTGATACTTGTCTTTCTCCGCCTGGCTTATTTCACTGAGCATAATACCCTCTAGTTCCATCCATGTTGTTGCAAATGGTAGGATTTGTTTTCTTCTTATGGCTGAATAATATTCCATTGTGTATATGTACCACATCTTCTTTATCCATTCATCTACTGATGGACACTTAGGTTGTTTCTATTTCTTGGCTATTGTAAGTAGTGTTGTGATAAACATAGGGGTGCATCTGTCTTTTTCAAACTGGGCTGCTGCAGTCTTAGGGTAAATTCCTAGGAGTGGAATTCCTGGGTCAAATGGTATTTCTCTTTCTAGTTTTTTGAGGAACCTCCGTACTGCTTTCCACAATGGTTGAACCAATTCACATTCCCACCAGCAGTGTAGGAGGGTTCCCCTTTCTCCACATCCTTGCCAATATTTGAGTTACTTGTTTTTAAATGAATTTTTAATTCACCAACTGGTATTATTGAGTACCTACTGAGTTTAAAGGGCTTTACTGTGCCATGGGGTCTGTAAGAGAATGAAACAAAACACCTGCTTTTATGGGCGTACCACATTACACTAGGGTGCCGCGGCGAGCAGGTCGTCAGCAGTGTGAAGCAGAATATGGTGAAGCGCTGTCGTCTGTAGTCTGTCCAGCACGTCTTGACAGCAGGACTGTGTCTTTAGCTAAATTTTCTAGTGCGTGAGGCCTCTCTCTAGCGTCTTTGCTTTTCCTTCAGCACTGTAACTGTGTTACCTTTGTACTTGCCAGGATTCCTCACTGTGCCAGCCCATCTGGCTAATGGCAGCGCTGTGCACTCTGGGTCTGAACCCCTAAGAGTACTCCGCCTTTCTCCTCTTTGTTAGCGGACTTGGTTCCCTCAAATCAGGCTTATGAGTCATGTAGGTTCAGTTTGGTATTAAAATGGGTTAGTTGCCCATGTGTGTTACCTCCTCTGAGAAGTATTTTCCTTTCAAAAATGGATTCCAGGAGACATAGTGTTTTATCTCAGAGGAATTAACCATTATGCTTAGATTTCGGATGTTTTCAGGCTAATGGAGAATCTTGAGAAGTCTGTTTTATAGATATCACATTAAGGGAATCTGTCTATTCCATCTACATTTAAAGGTAGCTCTAACAGGAAAATGACTGAAAAATAAGGCAGAAATTCTAAATAATTCTCATGCAAGGATGAATTGGCCCCAATATATACCACTGATTTGGACCACTTTTTCTTGGTGGATTGGTTCAGTAGAATCTCAGATATGTTGAAATTTGATGTATATCCATAAAATCCCACTTTAGATCTTATATTTCAACAGACTTTCTTTATACTGATAAAATTAAGTGATTTAACATCTTTTTGTTTTTAACACTTACTGTTGTACTTAGTCTGGAAATTAAAATGTTTCTTCAATGGTTAGTTAAAAGTTGAGATAATGGTAAGAATTCTGGTCCACCATCAAACCTACATTATACCTGTCTAATTAGAATTTTTATATGACACACCAAGATCTATAGAGTTCAAAACCGATGTTTGAATGAGAATATAGGGTGATAACTATATCCAATCTATTTTTCTTTTATTTGTTGGGACTAAAACCTATGGCCACCTGGTTACTTTTAGAAAACCCAGAAAAGTTATATGGCTTTCCTAGTATAGGTTTTGCACATCTTTTGTAAAATCCATTTCTTGATACTTTATATTTTTGATGAGATAGTCAATGGTATCTGTTAAAAAAACATTTCATTTCCTAACTCTTTGTGCTAGGTAATGGGAAAACAATTGATTTTTCCATGTTGCATTTTGTATCTACCAAACTTGTTAACTATAATATCTTATCTCTGCTTTCTTTTGGATTTCCTACATATATATTTACATATCAGTAAATAACCACAATTTTATTTCTTCTTTTCCATTCCTTATAATTTTTATTTCTTTTTCTTGCCTTACTGCATAGGCCTGGATCTTGAGTACAATGTTGAAGGGAAGTGATGGTGATGGGCATTCTTATTTAATTCTTGATGCCAAGGGGAAAATTTTGAACATTTCACCAGTAAGTATGGATGCCTATTGCAGGGCTTTTATAATTACCCTTCATCAAATTAAGGACGTTGCCTTTTACACCTAGTTAGGAATATTTATCCTGATGGATGATGAATTTCATCACAAACTTTGTCACATTGACTCTTTAGTGGGAAGGTGGTAGTGCAGACCGACACTCATTGAAACATGATCTTTTAGATTGTTTGATATTACCTGGCAGGGCTTCCAGGCAGATCCTTTTACTTTCTTGGGTAATTGATGCTGGAAGAATTGATGTTTATAATTGCCTAAGGCTTCCTTTTTGAGCTAGTGAAAATCTGGTTTGGCTCATTGTCATCATAGGACATTGTGGGTTTCTTTTTTGTCATTTTTTTCCTTCCATCAAGCCTAGGCTTGAGAGTTTTGAAACAATCTGTATTCCATCCCCATATTTTGCCATTAGCCTTAAAGGTGACTGGTTGTTTGCATGGAATCCAAGAAAACTTACCCCTGTTACTGGAGGAAGAAAGCAGAGGATAGGTGAACAGGGAATATCATCTTCATCCTTCTGTAGGCAGCACATTGCTGTGCAAAGGGCTCTGAGCCAGAACTGAGAGACTTGGAATGACCTTGTAGAGACCATGGCAAGGGCTTCACCCTCGTGGGCCCTGTGTTCCCTTCCTGAGAATAAGGGTTGGTTCTGAATATTCTTCAAGGCTTATTTTAGCCCTAAGACTATGAGTTTTGGAGGAGTAGCCCATTATCATCCTTTTCCACATTATCCCTGTAACTCTTATATTTTCAGATGGGGAACTACCTTACAGAGACATCAAGTGAGTGGCTTCAAGTCAAAATGAGTATGGAGCACCATATTCTAGATCTGCCCTGCAAAATGGAAATTGAATGTACTTAAATTATACTTTAATTTAGACTGTAAATGTTAAAGAAATTTATTTACCTTGAAACAAAAACTTGTTTTTGATAGCTGTCAAATTTCTTGTATCATGCTTTTCACAATGTCCAGCACGTTATTAGTGATAATTAAGTGTGTATCTGTTTCCTGTGGCTTAGGAACAAATGACCACCAACTAGGAAGCTTAAAACAGTGAAAATGTATTCTCTCGCAGTTCTGGAGGGCCAGCAGTCTAAAGTCAAGGTGTCCACAGGGCTGTGCTTCCTCCGAAGGAGAATCCAAAGGAGGACTCTAGGGAGACCCACTCCTTGCTCTTGAAGCTTCTGGAAGTCCCAGGCATTCCTTGGCTTTTGGCCACATCGCTCCAGTCTCTCCCTCCATGATCACGTTGCTTTCTCTTCTTCTGTGTCAGAACTCGCTCTGTCTTTCTCTCATAAAAGCACACAGGATTGCATTTGGGGCCCACCCAGATAGTCCTGGATAAGTGCCTGCTCTCAAGATCACTAACTTATTCACATCTTTTGCCATATAAGGTAAGGTAATTTTCGCTCTTTGCCCTGTAAGCTAATAGTTCCAGATTCTAGAGGTCATGAAGTGGGTATCTTTTTGGAGACCATCATGCAGCCCACTAAAAAGTGAAATCCATTTTTTGATGTTGATGATGTTCTTAAGATAACTAGAAATGGACACTTAAAGGCCTGATCAGCCTTGTGTTTCTTTAATGTATGAATAGAGGTGCCTCTACTTTTAATGTCCAAAAAGAAGAGCTAGAGAAAATAATATTTGAATATCTCTCTTGTTTGGACTTCCTGTTTGTTTTCACTAAAGCTTATTATTGGAGGATGTTGAATTGAAAGATGTCTCTGACAATCTGATTATATGAATCAATGTCATAAATATAGGTTAAAAGATTTAGTTAAAAAATTCACGTGATGTTGAAGATGTAGTAGTTGTAGTCTGGCAAGGAAGCAGTCTACAGCATTGCCTAGAGAAGTGACATTTATGCCAGAAGAGATTGAAGGATGTGTTATATTAAACCTAGTCGGTCTGGGAATATATTTTATCAATTTTAGAACTTCTCTGAAAGTTAGATTAATGAGTTATTTTCTCTCTCTATAGGATAGGAAAAGGATGTTCTTCTGTAAGGATGACTATAACTGGTAAGGTTTGGCCAAATTTGAAATATAATGGTAATTTTCAGTTGTGAAAGGGAATGGGCTCATTGAGGTCCTTTCATGTGCAAAGCACAACTCAGCGTGATAGGTGGAGGTGACCTGGATATGTTCACTTGCT
This sequence comes from Phataginus tricuspis, assembly GCA_029783875.1. Lineage (NCBI taxonomy): Eukaryota > Metazoa > Chordata > Mammalia > Pholidota > Manidae > Phataginus > Phataginus tricuspis. The sequence goes on along the minus strand of JAQQAC010008525.1, from coordinate 1,472,018 downwards.
TATCATTCATTTCTTCAACAAATGTTTACTGAATGCCTGCTGCTTGCCAGGCACTGTTCTAGGAGCTTGGAGAACTGTGATGACCACAGACAAGGATTTTACTTTCATGGAGTGTGTTCTCGTGGGGAGAAGAAACAATAAACAAGAGAAATGCAGTTAACCCTTGAATAACACAGGTTTGAACTGTGAGGCTCTAATAATATATGGATTTTTTTTAATTGGAAAACTTTTTGGAGATTTTCACAATTTGAAAGAACATTTTCTTTTCTTTGGCTTACTTTATTGTAAGAATATAGTATAAAATACGTGTGACATACAAAATATGTGCTAATCAACTACTGCCAGTAAAGCTTCCAGTCAACAGCAGTTATTAGTAGTTAAGTTTTTTGGGAGTCGAAAACTTATACATAGATTTCGACTGTGCAGAGGGGGATCCGTGACCTTAACCCCCGTGTTATTCAAGGGTCAGCTATATTAGAGAATATGCCAGGCAGAGAATTAAAATAAGATATGCTACAGAATGACCAGTGGCTTCTTTTGTTTGGGTGCTCCAAGAAGGCCTCTTTAAGGGGGTGGTTTTTAAGAGGAATTCAGGAAGGACGTGAAGAAGTAAGCCTTGGGGCGGGCTGGGTAGGGTGCGGACAGGGAGCAGTGGGAACAGCTTTTACAAAGGCCCCCAAGGCAAGAATGAGCCTGACATCTTTGAGGAACCAGAGAAGGATGCACAGTGGGTGAAGGGTCTGTGGCGGGAAGTGAGGTTAGAGGGAGTTGGGGCCAGTCACCTCTTCCTGTGGTGCTCGGCTCCAGGCTCGCATTAGAAATGCCTGCAGGAACTTCAAAAACTTACCTGGATCTCACCCCAAACACGTTAAGTCGGAATCTCTGAGGGTGGAACCTGACATCCATTTTTGTTGCTCCCCCTCCCCTTTTTTAAAGAAAATTTTGTTTTGTTTCCAAGGGAATCCTAATCTAATATGAATCCAGCATGGTAATTTAGAGTTTTGAAAAGGTAGGAATTTTATTTAAAAATCCATGGAATATCAGTGGAGTCCTTTAAACAAAAGGAATGATGGCTTTATGTTCTTAAAAAGTCTCTCTGGCTCCTTTGTGGAGAAGGGGTTAAGGGTACAGAACCAAACAATCAGGGGAGCCATCAGGAGGTGGTGGCCATGGCCCCAGGAGTGGGGCTGGAGGGGGGTCACCAGCTGGGCCATATTCTGGAGGTAGTACTGGTGTACTGCGTATGGGGGAGGAGAAAGAAGGGTGTCAGGAGGGATCCGTAGTCTGAGCAGCCGGGTGGGTGGGGTGGTAGCTCCAGAGTCTGAGACAGGGAAGCCCAGGGGAGGGCCAGGTTTGGGGAGGAAAATGGAGAGTTGGCAGTAGACAAGTTAAGTGAATTACATGCTTCAACTGAAGTTTCAGTCAACTCCTGCAGGTGCACAGAGCACAAAAGGATCAAATCAGGATGGGGAATTTCCCAGGGGAAGGAATATTCTTTGAAGGAGTAGGTGAGTAGAACTGCGTGCACACACCTTCCAGGCCTCAGAAATAGCCAGGGGGGGAGCCATGGGGTGGGGGTAGCTGGAAGGAGTTGGCCATGGGAGCAGCGTGGCTGGGGGCAAGGCCGCGAGGGTGAGCTGGAGGCTCTGCGTGTCGTGCAGGGTATGTGATCCCGAGCCACTGGGAGTGTCAGAAGCTGCGAGGGCCGAGCAGACTGTGGTCAGGACCCCTGGGCCAGAGACCACGCCAGGCAGGTCAAGGAAATGGGTGGAGGCAGGGAGAGCATGCAGGAGGCCGCGAGTCATGGTGAGCCCTCCGCGAGGACCTGAAGCAGGCAGTGGCTGCAGGACTCACAGAGGGCAGACGGAGTCAGGGTGATGATGGTGACCATTGGACTGGGCTCTTTGGACGATGGGCGGAGGGTGATGGGCTTTCACAGAGCAGAGCAATTAGTGACGGCCACAGGTCACCTGTGGCTTGCTATTGCTTCTGTATGCGGTTTCCTTTTGTTTCTAAGTCATTACTATTCTGTGTGAAAGGGAACTTCAAAATAAATGTTTCTGGTGAACCTAAAGAATTTGTGTGAAATGAGCGAGTCAACCTGATTAGAACACACACTTTAAAGGACCACGAATGGCCTTTTCCAAGTTGCACTGTTAACCACACATCTTAAAGCTTGAGCGCCAGTGGATTTGGACCCCGAATCTCATCTGGCTGTGGGAGGCCTCAGGGTTTGGGGGAAGGTGGTGCAGAGAAGGGCCTTCCCAGGGCAACTCCCCACCCTCACTCGCCAGGTGAGGCCTGGTGCAGGCCACGCGGGAGCTCCAGCAGGAGAGGAGGGCAGGGCCGAGAGCTGGGGCGGAGGAAGAGGGAAGGGCACAGACACTGCCGGGCTCAGGAGTGACCAAGGCGGGAATGAGGGCCGACATTCCGGGAGGAACGGCCCCCGTGACCCCCATAGGGCCCAGGCCCTCCTCACCTGCCTGCCTCTCTTGTCCCTGGGGCTTCTCTTCTCCCTGCAACCATCGGTTGTGGCCAGGGGCCTTCCTCGCCCTGCTGGGTCTTGAAAGTATCATTAGCTTCACACTGAGTCAGTTTTTGCTCTGGGCCTCATGGCTGTTTCTAGTAACAAGGCACAGGGGGTCTGCCAGTCCTTCCTTTTGTGCTCCCGCCCCTCCCCGACTCTCAGAGCTTTCTTATCCATTCATCCATCTCTGGACACTTAGGTTGCCTTCAAGTCTTGACTGTTGTAAATAATGCTGCAGTAACCATGGGGTGCAGATAACTTTTTGAGTTAATGTTTTGTTTTCTTCAGGTAAATACCTGAAGTAGAATTTACTGGGTTGTATAGTAGTTCCAGTTTTAATTTTTTGAGGAACTTCCATACTGTCTTCTGTAGCGGCTGCACCAATTTACATTCCCACCAAGTGTAGGAGGGCTCCCTTTCCTCCACATCCTTGCCAACACTTGTTATATTTCTTGTCTTTTTGATACTAGCCATTCAGACACATGTGAGGTGGTAGCTTACTGTAGTCTGGATTTGCATATCCCTGGTGATTGATTAGTGATGTGGAGCATCTTTTCGTGTGCCTGTTGGCCATCTGTATGTCTTCTTTAGAAAAACGTCTATTCACATCTGCGCATTTTTTAATTGGATTGTTTTTTGCTCTTGCCTTGTATGTGTTCTTTATGTATTTGGATATTAAACCCTCATCATATAATTGACTTGCACATATCTTCTCCCATGCAGTAGATTACTCTTTTATTTTGTTGAGGGTTTTCTTTGCTGTGTAGAAGCTTTTAGTGTGATATGGTCCCATTTACTTATTTTTGCTGTTGTTGTCAGACTCAAAAAATCATTACCAAAGCTGATAGCAAGGAGCTGATTGCCTATGTTCTCTTTTAGGAGTTTTGTGGTTTCAAATCTTATATCCAAGTCTTTAATCCATTTTAAGTTAATTTTGTGTGTGGTGAAAGATAGATGAGTTTGGCTAAAATGAGTGTTCCTGTGGCCAGGATTTTCACCTGGCCCTGGTTGACTAGCTCACTGCACACCTGTGGGCAATACAAAGCTGTCGACTCTATATAAAGAGCTCCACCCAGTGCTCTGGGCATGACATGGTGGCACGGCTGCGAGGCTCCAGGAGAGCAGAGCAGAGGCTGGAGTTGTGGCAGCACTGAGGACAGAGACCCAGAGGGCAGCTGTTTGGGACGGCTGTGCAGGCAGAGAGGCCCAGAGGATGGCTGTGTGAGATGGCTGTGCAGAGAGGCCCAGAGGATGGCTGTGTGGGATGGCTGTGCAGGCAGAGAGGCCCAGAGGCAAAGACCAGCTTGGCACACAGCCATTGGCAAGAGGACGGCTGTGTGGACAGAGGGACCCAGAGGGTGCAGCGCCAAAGACAGAGGGGCCCAGAGGCAAAGACCAGCTTGCTGCATCCAGACTCACTCTGAGTGAACAGGATTTTAGTGACTGACCAGCCACCCTGGAAATAAGGTTGGGTATAACCCTTTCACTCCAAGGTTTTGCTGTCGATTTCTTTGGTCACATAGAATCCATAGCCAACTTGCTCGGGGCTGAAACCCGTTGGCAAGACACTGTAATAAGTGCGAAATAGGGGAATGATGATGCTTTGTTTTTCTGGAGGATGTTCAAGTCGAGGTTGAAGACTTTGTTTGCTGGGTAGATGGTCTTCCTCGTCTTCTGGTAAGGTTTGTTTACAGGCCTTGTCCACAGGTGTCACTAACTTTGTATCTGATTTACTCTAAATGTCTGCAACTGGGTCAGTTTTAGTTTCCACCTGGAAATTATGTTTCACTTTAATCTCTGCATTGACCTGAAAATTGCTAGGTCTTTTTGAGGTCAGATTTACATCCAGATAGGTGGTGCGGTAATACAAGTATTGTAGCTCTGCATATTGTCATGTAAGGAAATTATCCTGGAAAAAAAAGAATCTATCAGTTTTTGCCTGCTTGCAGACAGGAGCTTGCAGACAAAGCAGTCCCGGCAATGCAGAGTTCTGATTGCGCCAGCTCATTAAACGGGCCAGGGAGCTACACTCCTGGAGAGCCGTCCTGAGTTTCCTGAATACTGACTGCTGCCCATTTCCCCCTGCTCTATATTAAAAGAAGCACATGTTAAAATTTCATTCCCTAGTAAAACATGCCTTTTCATGTAGTTTGTTGATGCATCATGTTGCTGATGCTTATCATCACAACTAGTCCGATTGTTTTTATCTTTGAGGGAAAAATACACCACAGAATACACATTCCAGATGACTGTTTTAAAAATGGGACTCCAGAGGCAAAATCCTTCCATTTCCATGACTCTCGCCACTTCTCAGTCTCCAATGGGGCAGTGCATGGAGCTGGTGCATGTGCACAGGGCTGCGTCTGTACCAGCAGTGTACATACCAGGTTGGATATTTTCCACCAAACACACACATTGCAGTTTTAGGCAGAGCTTATAAAGGTGATGCTACATTTCATCTTGTAAACTTATTTGAGTAGAGATGGATCTTCTTAATGCCCCTGAAACCTGCTCCCTTGTAACATGCAAAGTGAAATTGCAAACAGTATGGTTTGGGGCATTAAATGATGTTGTGACCACAGAGCTGTGTCTGAATGCTCAGATGTCTCTGGTGAGCCAGTGTCAGGGCCTTGTTTGGGCTCCTTACAGATACTTGGGAATTGTACATCAGTTTACTGGACCGACTCCAAATACTTAGGCCAGAGAGAACTTCAGGGCAGTGTATGAACTCTTGAGACTCTTGGGAGGTGTGGAACTTCCTATTGCACTTGCTCGTCTGTCACTCTGCTTCTTCAGACTCTAGCCCTTCGGCTTCCAGAACACTGGACATTCCTGATTCTCCTGTGCAGGCTCCTCCCTCCATGTGACGTGCTGTGCTGCAGGGTCTCACCCTCAGCCTGCTCCTTAGCCCTACCCCATAGCCTTCCCATCTTGGTTTCACTCACCTATGGACAGATGACTGACAGACTCCCGCAGGCCCACCCTCTCCCTCAGCACAGGATCCGCACAGTCACACCCAGGCAGTCATTTCTTCCTGGGGGTGCCACCGTCACCTCAAGCTCGGCTGACCTCACCAGACTCTCACGTCGCCCCACTGCCTGGGCTTCTGTCTGCACGCTGTCTCGGCTGGCAGCCCCACCATCCACCCCAGGTCACGCACAGCCTTCCTTGCAACAACGGATCAATGACAAGTTAGAAATATGCCATGTGACACAGCACCTTTAAAATTCGTTATCACAGTAACTCCCACCCGTGGCTAAAACGTCAGATAGTGTGGAATGCCTTGAATTGAAAAACAAAAAACATGGCCCCGTTGTCTGGTCAGGTAGGTCTGTCTTCCGCCTTTGTTCCTCAATGTCATATTGGCTATTCCAGGTCTTCAGCCTCTCCATATAAACTTGAGAGTCAGTTTGATTAATATCCACAAAATAACCCGCTGGGATTTTGATAGGGATTGCACTGAATCTATAGATCAAGGTGGGAAGAACTGACATCTTGACAACATTGAGTCAGTCTCAGTCTCTCCATTGACCTAATTCCTTGATTTTGCAGAGTTTTGCAGGTTTCCTCACATAAATCTTCTATATATTTTGTTAGGTTTGTATCTTAAGTATTTTGTGTTCTTGGGTGCTAATGTAAATGGTATTTTTTTAAATTTCAAATTCCACTCGTTCATTGCTCATGTATAAAAAAGTAGTTGAATCTGTGTATTAGCCTTGTACCCTGTGTCCTTGCTCTAATGGATCAGGCGTGCTGGGAGCCGCAGTGGGAGTCTGATTCACCTTGTGAAAGGCAGGCTCGCTGACATCTCCCTGGAGCATTTCAGCAGTGCGCTTGGTATTGCGTGATTCCATTTGGGGTTCTGTCTTGGTAGCTCCTTTTAAGTCATCAGGAAAGCTGCAGGCACATCTGGAAGGATACACACCGAGTTGCCAGTAGTCGTTATTTTGTGAGTGTGGAGTGGGAGCTGGTGTATCCACTTTGCATAATGCTGGATTTGTTCTTCTTCTAAATTCTGAAATAAAACCTAGTTAGAAAGAAGTGCATAGCAGTATAAACGTACAGCTGACAGAATTATCTCAAGCAAACACCTATGTAACCAGTGTCCAGATCCAGAAACAGAATGTGGCCGGCCCTGCAGAGGCTCTGCTGTGTCCCTTCCCAGTCACAGTGCCCTCTCTTACCCACAGTAACCCCCGTTCAGATCTGTAAGGTTGTTACTTCCTTTGATTTCTTTGTAGTTCCATGCCCTAAGTATGGATTCCTGACCACTTTTTTGAACTTGAACTTTAAGTGGGATCATGAAACAGAATCACATCTAGATGGAGTCATTTCTTTGTGTTCAGTTTCTTTTGCTTAACTTCATTTTTGTGCAACTCATTCCCATGGTTACATGTAGATCTCGTGCATTTATTTTCCTTGCTGCAAAATATTGCATTATAAGAACATATGTTAATTTATTTAGCCAGTCTTCTATTCGTGGCCATGGGGTTGTTTCCAGTCTTACACTATTATAAATTATGCTGCTAGGAATCCTCTTGCACAGTATCCTGGTAAATGTATACTCATATTTCTGCTAAGTATGTATTTGAGGAGTGGAATTGCTGCTCATAAAGCATCTACATCTTCCACTCTACTGAATATTGCCAAACAGTTTTCTAAAGATGTTATACAAATTTATGCAACGTGTTGTCATGTTTTAAAAAATAATTGTTACTCTGGTGGGTGTGGAGTGGCATCTTACTGTAGTTTTTATTTACATTTTGCTAATGACTGATGAAGTTGCACTTGTTTTTACACGTCAGGTGGCCATTTGGATTTCTTCTTTGCTGTTGGGTTACCGTTTTCTTTTTGATTTGTAGGAGTTTTAAAAAAGTGTGTTTTGGATTCAAATGATCTGAACACATATAACTGTGTCACAAACACCTTTTGCCACACTGTGACTTGCCTTTTAACCTCCTTTAGAATACCTTTCAGTAAAAATATGTTTTATTGTATCCTGGTCCAGTTAAGCAGTATTTGTGGATAGTGCTTTTCTGTCTTATATAGGAAACATTTTCTTAATCAGAGGTCAGGAAGGTATTATCTTCTTTTCCTACAAGTTCTGTTTAGTGTCTCATATTGAGGTCTTTTAGCCTACCTGGAACTGATTTGTGTGTGTGGTGTGAGGCAGGCGCAAACCTATGTACTAAAACCAAGCAGACACCAAGCTGTATTTCTTTAACGACAGCGTAACAACCAAGGGCGCGATGGGGTCAGGGGACGTGCTTGAGCCTTTGCCACGTCCCTGGCTCTGCCTTCATGCATCCGAATTCATGCTCCTCTGGCTGTCCCTACCAGTGGCCCCCTAGCCACTGTCCCGCTCTTGGCCAGTCACTCTTGAAGGTGAACGGGAAAGGAGAAGTACTTTACCTCCTGACCTTACAAGCATTCTGTTGAGCTGAAGTTTGACTCTATTTTCATGAGTCTTTTCATGTGAGGAAACATAGTTTTTTAAACTACAACTTATTACAAAGCAAAATCTAAGGCTTCAGCAATGCTAAATTGTGTCTCAATATTGAAGCGCTACCCACATGTTGAATGCAGCTTTTAATGTGTAGAAAGTCAATCTATAATTTCACTGAAAAATTGTTTGAACTTGCAAGTGTGAATCTTGAAGTTGAATAGAGTTTGCTTTAAAAATAATCTTTCTTATTCCCAGAAGAATGACGTTTTTGTTAGCAGAAGAGGAAGCTTGAAATAGCAGTGATTATTTTCTGCATACAGATCTATTGGAAGGAAAAGAAACATCCAGCTAGAAGGAATTTAGTATATCATCTAGTGCAGAATTTTACCTCTGAGAAATAGACAGTTCTCACTTTTAATGTAATTTCAGAACAGAAAATTCCACACCCTCTCCTGATAGTTTTTAATGTACTATGCTTTCAGTGAGTTTTCCTTATGCTTTGTCTCAAATGTGTTTTCTTACTCTGTTTCAAATGGAAACAGAAATTGGGCCAATCATCTTGTGTCTATAATAATCTTTCATCTACTTGATGGCCATTATTAAATCCCCCATCAGCCTTCTTTTCATGATATAATATGTTTAACTCTTTATCTTAAGCCATTTTCCAAATCCTCTACTGTTTTTTATCCCACCTGATTTCTCTCCATGTCATCTATAAATTATGATTTATAGGCTCAAAAATTGAACCTAACATTTTTGCCAATGCATGACCAAGTGCTAGTTAATCTATTGGGGTGACTCTGTATTTTAAAGGGCTCTCTAAATAAGACTTCTAAGCTGAGATTTTCATGGGGGAAAGGTGTTTGGACTTCTGGCTCATTGTGGCAGTTTGAAAACATTTGTTTATCTTTGCTTCCTAAGACTACCCCATATGACAGGTAACAGGTAAAAAAAGGCATAAATCCACAGGGTCAAGGGAAATGGGAGGATGCAGCTTGGTAGGTGAGGGACACCACAGTTTTGGAAGAAAGAAAGCCAGTGGGTGAATAGGGATTGAATTATTCAGAGGGGAGACAGCTGAGAGCCAAGTACCCACAGAAAGGGAAGCCCACTTGAAGAGGTGGATTTGTGGTCAGGACCAGAAAGGCTGTGTACTGGGGACCAGAGCTACACCAGGGGATGGGGGTGAAGGGGGAGGTCAAAAGTGGTGATGGGCGGGAAGCCCAAATAAGGGAGCAGTGAGACCCTCTTCCACCCCAGATGGCTGGACAAACACCCCAGCAGGTATATTTTCTGAAGAACTTGGGACAGAGAAGCTTTGCACTTGGACACAACAGGTACAGAAGAAAGTGTGAAGAAAATTCCTATTTAAAGAAAGTAAGAATGTTCTATAGAAATCTACACATTGAGAGGGGCTGTCTCCCTTCTGGGCCCCAGAACCCCGACAACCAGCCAGTGTCCTCCGTCCCTGGGTTAGAGAAATAGAGGATTATTCTCTGGGACACTGACCAGTTGAAGAGAACAGACATTAGAAGCCTAGCCTTCCATAAAATGCTGGGATTCCCACCCAATCGCTCCATGTAAGTTCAGTCTTTTGGGTCTCACACTGGACAGTCAAGGATCACCATATATTTGAGGATGGTCTCTCACTTGAGCAAATGGGTCCAAAACAAATAAACAATCAGGAAATAGAGGGACCAGCAGGAGGAAAAAACTTCAAAAATTACAATTGATATTCTCTCAGATACTGCATTCACGAAAGAGGGCTTGGATACTAAAAACAACGATAGCAGAAATGAAATATTCAGTGAAGATTTGGAAAGTGGATGACATCACCCAGAAAACAGAATGGAAAGACAGAGACAGAAAACATGAGAGAAAAGAGGAGGAAATAAGAGGCTCCTTATTAGGAAGGAAGTTCAAAATCTAATTAATGAGAGTTTTAGAAAGAAAATGCAGGGGAAAGATTGTAGAAGAAGGATACAGAAGACTTACAAAATCACAGGACATGAATTTCCATAAGAAAGGGTGCATTAACTGCCCGCACAATGAATGAAAAACAGACCAATTCTAAGACGTATCTGTTAAAATCGCTGAATAAAATAAAAAATTTCCAAAAGTTTTAACAGAAAAAGTAGGTCACATATAAAGGCTCAGGAAGCAGGCTAATATCTGGTTTCTGACATCTTAACTCCAGTAGTGTAACCTAGAAGAAATAGAGCTATGCCTTTCCGATCTGAGGGAAAACAGTCTCCGATCTGGAATCCTGTGCCTGGTTAAACCATCAAGCACATGCCAGGGTAAATGAAACACGGCTGTTCTCAGACAGACATGCAAGGTCTCAAAAACCGGCCTCTCAGGCACGCTTTCTTGGGTAGCTCCTGGAGGAAGTGCTCTTCCAAGATGAGAGAATAAGCCAGAAATGATTCAGGAACTAGGGAAAGGTGAAGGAAGTTCTGATGGGAGGTACAGAGAAATTCCCAGGGGACACCTGGAGAATATCCTTTCCAGATTGGACAGGAGGATGGAGAGGCCAGCAGGGATGGTGGCAAGTAACAGTAAGAAAGGTCACCTAATGTGTTTATCTGGGATGGATGAGTTTTCGGGATCTGTCTTAGAAAATGGGAAAAATTAGTGTTAGATACAGAAAAAAAAAGAAAAATTGAGATAATATTAGGGAAAATAAAAGGTTGTATGAGAAAGGAAATTTGATAATACTGTTGGGCTCAGTTCTGAACAATATTTAAACATATGTAATAATGTAATGCAAGTACTATTTTTGTAGCCAAAAATTGTGATAGAATTAAATTGAGAGGATTTTGGACCCAGGGGCCAGGGGAAGTATGTGTAGAGGATAGGAGAGTTAAATCCTCATTTTGTACAGTAAGAAACCAGTAGACATTAAAAATTGGGTAAGAAACAGTTGATGAATATTGGTTAAAATATGAGGGTAAATATTGAAAGACACAGTGAAAAGTGTTGTAAATGATTGCTTTTGGTCCCTGGGACTCAAGAATGGGAGACTGGGGAAGGCAGGGAACTGTTGTTTTAAATCGTCAACCATGAGGTACCATTTGATTTTAAAATTATGTGCATCTATTATTTTGGTAAAAGGAAAATAAATACATTTACATGAAAGTATATTTGTGTAAATTTTTAGCATATTTCACAGAATATTTTTAATAATATTTGAGAAAAACTAACAGCAGTGAGCTTTTGGAATATATTGAAAAGGTGATATAGTTTTTAATATGTCATAAAACACGGGTTCTGAGTCAGGGCTGTTTTGATATTTGACATTGGGATTTGTGAGGACGTAGCTCTATTATTCACACGTGTTGTCTGCTTTCTTCTATAATGTTTATTAGGTGTTGGTAAAAGGTGCCAGCATCATTGGAATTCAAATGTGTTGACACATGGTAACCACACTTATCATGGTGACCATTTCATAATGTATATAATTGTTGAATCACTATATTGTACATCTTAAACCAATATGATATCATATATCAACTATATTTCAATAAAAAGATGGTAACCCTCAAATTTGTCAACCTTGAGGAAATTCCAGTTGTGATGGAGAGGGCAAGTTGCCTCTGCTGACTTCAGTGACTAGTGTTGACCGTGGCTTGACTGATGTGTGCTCTAAGTGCACTACTTACTTGAAATATTTCACGCTCAGTCCTATAATGATCCGCTTCCAGCTTTGGACTCTCCTAGATTTTCAACTTCACAGAGTTAGCACGAGCGATGTGCTATATCACGTGCACAGATTTCTTAATCTAGTGCTTGGAATATAATAGAAACTTAGGAGGTAGCTGCTCTCCGTGCCCCCGATCACCACGGCCTCCTTGGACACGCCCCAGTCCCTTGGGGCAGGCAGTAGCCGTCCTGTCCTGCTTGCCTTTTATTTAAGTTTTGCTCTTTCCTTCCCTTCTCAATATTATTTACTAGTCAACATTTATTTTACATATCAGCGACCTATCTCTTTTTACAAGGAATTTTAAATAACTCTTTTTTATTGAAATATAGCACATATACAATATTATATTGGTTTCAGGTGTACAACACAGTGATTCAACAATTATATACATTACAAAATGCTCACCACAGTAAATGTAATTACCATCTGTCACCATACAAAGATATTATGATATTTTAGACAATATTCCCTATGCTGTACTTCCATCCCTGTTGACTAATTTATTTTATAACTGGAACTTTGTACCTCTTTATTCCCTTCACATATTTCACCCAGTCCCCCAACCTCCTGCCCTGTTGTGACCACCAGTCTGTTCTGTGTTTGAGTCAATTTCTGTTGTTTGTTCATTTGTTTTAGATTCCACGTATAAGTGGAATCAGATGATATTTGCCCTTCTCTGAATTATTTCACTTAGCATAATACCTTCCAAGTCCATCCATGTTGTTGCAAATGGCATTATTTCATTCTTTTTTATGGCTGAGTAATGTTCCATTGTATGTAGGTACCACATCTTCTTTATCCATAAATTATTATTTTTGATGCATGAAAGTCCCTAGAGCAACTGTATTGTATTCTACTAAATATCTAAATGCATTTCTATTCCTAATGATCAAGCTTGGACCAGAAATAAGGAGTAAAGAGGTTTTACTTCTGTCCCTCATTTGGGTACCTGTTACATTAAGCCTCAGAAAATCTCAGGAAGTGATGGGAATACTTTCAGCAAGAGTGCTTTTATTGTTGCATTATCCTTTGGCATCATGGAAACTTCACCTCTTGGCTAATGTATTTTTTTTTAGCCAGTAAGTCTCAGGATATCTTTTTTGTGTCTATTATATTCTTGGGTGTAAAAATGTCATGAGAGTCTGCTGTGAGGCACTGGTGGTTCTCAGAAATGTTTTTGGAAAATCACTGTCAGATATTTCTAGGTAAGAGGCTTCTGATGATTCAGCTGCTGTCAGCTTCCTCTGGGAAGAATATCTTACGAGCTAATTGACTTTGTGAAGCCACAGCAGCACCCTACACCCTGGCCCCTAATGTGACACTCTTCTAGGGGCCTCAGGCAGGGACCTTGGTGGTAGAGGCAAGACCTCAGCTTGGTTGACTCAGAGCTCTTTGCAAAGAACAGTTACTTGTGTTTTGGTTTTCAGGTGAGTTTGGATAGACACGAAGACAACTTTTAAGATATTATTTTGATGGCAATTTAGCAGGACTCTATAAATAATTGCATGATGAGCAAGGAGTAGACAGCAGGTCACACAGAGAGAAGCATGGATACTTTGGTCAATCCCTTTAAGCAGCCTGATTTTGCTCATCTGTAATGATCTGCACCATCGAGCAGCCATCAATTCCTTAAGTACCAGGTTGTGTCTGTGGCAGAGGGCCTCAGTTGCTGTTGATTAAATTAAATTGGGAATTTGTCACATTGGAAGGATCAAATTCTTCTTTTTTGAAAACAGTTTTCTTGAGTTCACATATGTCTTGCCGGTGGGTTTCAGACCCGGGCAAGTTCACTATGGATTCAGTGAGACCGAAAAAATGACAGTGGAACGTTCTTGGGGTGAAAGGGTTTATACCCAATTTTATTCCCATGGTGGTAGGTCAGTCATTAGAATCCCTTCCATTCAGAGCTAGTCTGCATGCAGCAAGCTGGTCTCTGCCTCTGAGCTTCTCTGCCCCTGCAGCCTTCTAAGTCTCTGTCCTCAGTGCTGCCACCACTCCAGTCTCATCTCTGCTCTCCTGCAACCTTGCAGCCATGCCACCGTGTTGCCCAGAGCACTGGGCTGAGCTCTTTATATGGAGTCAATAGCAATGTATTGCCCACATCTGTGTAGTGAGCTAGCTGAACAGGGCCAAGTGAAAATCCCGGCCATAGAAACCTTCACTTCCTCGATAACATACCACACAGAGCAACTATTTGATGTATACAAGTCAATGATTTTGGTATATTACAATATTAATTTAAAGTTATGGTAAAGTATATATAACAAACTGCTTAAACTACTTTTTAAAAATCAAGAATTTTAATTAATTAAAAAATTCATTTAAAAGTTTTAATACAAATAACATAAAATATACCATCATAACCATTTTTAAGTGTTCATTTGTTCACTTAAGTTCAGTGTCATTAAATGTGTTCACATTGCTGGGGAGTCAGTACCACCGTCCATCTGCATAACTCTTTTTATCTGGCAAAATTGAAATTCTGTACCCATTAAACCCTGCCTCCCATTCCTGCCTCCTCCCTGCCCCTGGCAGCCGCCTGCCTCTGAATTTCACTAGTCTAAGGGCCTCATACAAGTGGAAGCATATGGTATTTTCCTATTTTCCTTTTAGTGTTTGGCTTATTTCACTTAGCATCGTGTGTTCAGGGTTCAGCCATGTTGTAGCAGGTATCGGAATGTCCTTCCTTCTTCAGACTGAGTAATGCTGCATCGTACCATAGACCACATTTTGTTTATGCACTCATCTGTCAGTGGGCATTTGAGTTTTTTTTCTCTCTTTTGGATACTGTGGATAATGCTGCTATGAACGCTTGGTATTCAAGTATCTGTTCACATCCTGATCTGTTTGTTAAGGTCCTTATAACCCAACAGAGACAAAAGAATTTGCTTACATTCTGGAAAAATCTATGTTTCTGTACACTGTCAGAGGCTTATTTAGGAATGCATGGTTCGTAGGGACTCCATGGTAAGAGACGCTAGGAGGACTTAGAAGAGAGCATGAGGAAGGGTCTAACGCTGCCCTGTGAGGAAAATGTGATTTCAGAAAATTAGGAAGAAGACAGCAAAGGACAGAGAAAAAAGAGCATCACACAGAGAAATGGAGCTGCTCTTTCTTCTTTTACCCCTTTGCTGAAAGGAGAAAATTTGGGCAGGAAGCCAGGCTTCAGCAATAGTCACCTGACCCATACCTTCTGGATGGTCCACAGCTGGAGCCCGTGATCATCACCCTGACAGCCCAAACCTAGCTCCTTAGGGGTAGGACAGGGACGTTAGCAGGTTGGGCTTTTGGAAGCATGAGCATCCAGGGGGCATACAGGCTAGTTTTTGTTGATTATTCTGTTCCAGTGACTCTGTGACAAGTGTACATATCCTACCTTCCGGATATTCCCAAGAATAGTTGGTGGGGGAAGGAAGAGCAGTCAGGAAACTACTGACCTGGGAGAACTTAAGTTGCTGTGCATTTCCAGAGGGTATTCCCAGTATATATTCTCTGAAGGATTTGAGGGCACCCGTGTTTAAGAAAATTCAGACGGGCTTTATGACCTGCTCCTCATTCTTAAGGACACTTCCCGTTTCAGGAGAGTGTGATGTGGTAAATTCTTTTAACAGTTCTGGTGAGGCACATGGTCACCAGTTAATGTTCACAGAGGTAAAGGCAGAGCTGTTACTAGAAAGGATGATGTCTAATCGTGTGTGTGGTCCGTAACATCCACAACAATGGATTGTAGCAGGAATAGCATGGACGTAGAGTGTTGTGTTATCATTTTTGGGAAGAAGAAAATGAAAACCCTGGGCATACATTAAATGAAACACACACCCCTAGGCATACATTAGAGCCCTGTTTAACTCATTTGTCAAAATACACTTAAAGAAACATTTTACATCTATTAATATATTTGATAAATAAATATCAGTGAATATAGGAATTGGGTAAAAATACTACAAAGTAAATATTCTCTACTGAGTGTATCCTTGTACTTGTGTACTTGGATTAAATATGTAAAACATATTGAGCCTTTGTTTGTTTCCTTGTAAATGTCTTTTCCTGTGTTAAATGGAGAAAGCAGTGTTATAGCCTTATGACCCAGCACTGTGGCAGCTACATGGCCTGGATTTTCCTGGGTTATTTGGATTTCAAGCTCTATCACACCCTGTGGGGAAAATGGACGTTCCTGTGGCCGTGATCCTCACCTGACCCTAAACTACTTCATGGTGTAATTGGCCTAATGCTAGGCTACTGCTTCCACACCCGCAGGCTCTGAGCTGTTACTGGCCGAGTCACTATATAAAGAGCTCTGCCCGGTGCTCTGGACGGAGGCAGGGATGAAGGAGGATTACAGACCTGCAGACTGTTGGATGCAGATGGTTCTAGTGCTTGACCTGTCGCTGGGAGAATAAAGCTGGGTATAAACTCTTTTACCCCAAGAAGGTTCCTTTGTCAGGTCTCAGTCTCATCGAATCCATAGCAAACTTGCCCGCGGCTGAAACCCGCAGGTGAGACACACCCTGTAACTATACTTGCAGTTTACATACTCATGTGCCTTCTTATTTGCTTTTTTTTTGGTGTATCTTGTTGCTTTAGAATAATAGAGCCGCCATGTCTGCCCCACAGCATCTTCCTCATTTGACTTCCCGGAGACTGTGTGGCAGAAAAATGTATTGTAATTTAGTCTGATAATTTGACTCATTTACTTCTTCACAGTTTTCTTTTTCTCTATTGTTTTGCTACCTCATCTCTCTCATAAACTCATTTCTTTCACCCAGAAGCATTTGTTGAGTGCCTGTTATGTTGGAAGCCTGGTCTTGGAAAGGAATATCAAAAAGTCTTTGCTGTTAGCAGACTTGCCAACTGGCAACTCATGGGCGCAATCAATCAGTGGTAGCATGTTCTACTTTCTTAGCCTCTGTTATTATCAAAGCAAAAATGAATCATGGCAAAGGGCTGCTTTTCCAGGATAAGTCCATGAGAAAATTCTCACAATTTCCTTTTTCTTGAAAGACTTACCTGTGAATTTGAGTCTTCAGTTAAATGTTAATTGTCCCATAGAAAAATATTTTTGGGATTTGTATTCCCTGCACCTCTGCTTACTGAGAGGATGTCCTGCTGCAGGGGAGGGGACACCAAACACAGCGGCTGTTTCCCAGCTGTGGACAGGCCTCCTTGGGCCAGCAAGACTTGGCCTTTGGTCAGTCAGGTCCAGAAATATGGCTTTAATAGATTCACTGGAGAAAGATGAGTTTTTAGCCTCAGAGATGACATGAGTGCTTCAGCTCCACCCCCACCTGTCCCTGTGCAGACATTTTGTCCTGGTCCTAAGCTAAGTCACTGAAAATGGAAAGCGCCTGAAAGATCGGCTGGGTTCTGCCCTGGTTCCCACCCTTTGTCTTTGAAAGCTTCTCCTGTTGGAGGGAAAGATGCCCAAAGTCCCTTCTATCAATTACAGTCTCTTTCTTCACTGTCTGCCAGCGGGTTCTTCTTTCTTGACACACCGGCTCCATTTGGAGCATGAGTGGTGTGTCCACGGTTCCCCAGCCTGACGGATGAAGCCCAGACTCGCTGTATGGGGGAAGCTCTCCGAGAGTTGTCGGCACTGTCAGCTGCTGGGCTTTGCTAATCCGCGCTGGCTTTCTCCCAGCATAGCTATGGGACCACTTTCCATGCTTCTCTAGAACGGTAATGAAATACTTGGATAAGCCAGTTTCCAGTCCTCTGTAGAACTTACAACATCAGAGTGGTTCAAAAAAGAAGGTCATGTGAGTAGTGCATGTTTATTTAGGGTCAGCTTTGGTTTAGTCTCACATATTTCTAAAGTAGTGAAAAACAGACTTTTTCTTTCAGAGTTACCAAGAAGCTCTATAGTTTTTTGCTTCATCATTGGAGAAAACATTTTACATTTCATATTCTTGCTATTTTACACATCGGATGTTTCATGTTTACTCTAATGTTTACTGTTTCAGTAATGCAGGTTACTCAGGGATAACTTGTTCTCAATGTCTTTTAAACTGTGTATTTAAAAAGCAGCAAAAGTGAGTCCTATTATATTATGTTTTTCTAAAGATTGAGTTAGAGAAATCAAGCTTAGTCTCGGTGGTGGGGGCACACGTTCCACCTGTGTGCTCTGCATTATGTCGTTGCCTCTGGCGAGGAGCAGATTTACTGTCTGGGCTCCATCTAAATCTATAGTTTGGCAGCCATGCCCTTGGGGTCACCGAACTATTCTTTTTCCATAAACTAAATAGCAGCAAGCAACCTGTAAAAAGCTACAGTCATGTCTCCATAATAGAAAACTCATCACATTAGCAACATCAGGTTATAATGTAGGCTGGATTTAAAGATGAAAATTTATTTTCTCTATTAGAAAAGTTAATAAACACAAACTATTTACCTAGGAAGAGCTAATATTTTGTTTTGAGCCTCACTTTGGGGGTTCCCAAGACCATCCACGTGTTTGGGGATTCATGAGAAAGACTCACAGGGTCAGCATATAGTCACCCAGTACCTCAGCTGGGTTACAGTGACACAGCAAGGCTCACAGCCACACGGAAGGGGGACAACACAGGTGGAGTCTGGGGAAACCCATGCGCAGCTTTTCTGGGCTTTCCATGTGAAAGGTCATGCAAGGCACCCTCCCTAGCAGTGGAAAGGACAGCCGGCTGTCTGCAATGGTTCTGCCCAGAAGAGCCCATTTGAGACCCCAGGTTCATGGGTTTTATTGGGAGGATGGTTACAGAGGCCTTCTCTGCCTAGGACCCCCTTCTCAAATTCTAGGCTCCCAGGAAGAAAGCAGGGCTTCACAGTAGATCACACTGTTTGTACAAACAGCTGAGACACAGCAAACAACCTCACCGCTGGGGAAGTCCTTGTATGAGCATAGGGGACTTCTTACAAGCCAAATTCCCAGATGCCTGCCAAGTCCCAGCCTTGCAAATTGGCCTTTCTAAGGACGGCAGCCTGGGGCCTGCAAGGGTAATGCTTTCCTGCACAAGCCTGCATCTCATTTTTGTAAACAGTTCGCAGATACACCGAACTTTAAGTGGTAGTGATGGGGAAAGGCAATGTGGTTGTTTCTCTGAACTGTCATCAAAGATCAGACTTTGCATTGGATAAAGTTGTCTGGAGCCAAAGAGGAGAAAATGTGAGGATCCTGTGCATAACATACTTTTATTTTTAGAAAACTTATGAGCCTAATTTTTAAAAATTACTTTCAGTCCTAATCTGGGTTACATTTTGCATATTCAGGTGGCTGCTTCTGAAATCCTCAGGTCTTGGCATCATGAGGTTTAAACTGGCTTCACTGCCGATAGTTGAGCCTAGACTGTGCTCTCTGCTTGTTGCTGAACAGTCCCACTTGTGGGTAAATGTGCTTGGAATAGCTCTTACGTTTCTCATGTTTCCTTGGCAGAGTATGAAAATGAAATTGGACTTCTCAAAAAACACAATTGGAATCTAGGGAAGGGCTTCATAAAGTGCTTACAGTGTTACTTTTATAAAACTAACCCAACTGTTTTAGAGCCATTTAGACAATTAAAATGATTTAGAAGTTATATTTACTTCTTTTTTGTTTTAATAACAACTGTTCTAAAAGATCAAATGAGTGAAGAGGTCTCAGAGAGGTACCTGAACGCAGATGATGGGATGGTGGAGAAATGGCCAGCACAGGTGCCTGCCCACAAGCCTACGTGCTGGCAGACACACATGTGCTTTGCTCCTCTGCACACAGTCTTCAAACTCCCCCGGACACATTAATCATCATCTCCTTTTTCTGCAACTCCATCAGGATTTCACAAGATGTCATTCAGATTCAGAGGCAGTTGTAAAGAGGGAGGGCAGGAGAAAAGGAGAAAGTAGGTGGAGAGATCTGGGAATTGGGAGACCCATAAGGAACCATACCACTGAGCCCATTGAATGACCACTTTGCCACCAGCACATTTCAGTGTTCTGTGAGACGTGCATTCCTCCCTTCTTGTTACAGCTTCTGGGACACAGCTCTGGGTTGGCTGACAGTGTTTTTTTTCTTCCTGGGGACTTTAAGTGGCTCTCCTAACAGGCGTCAGTGGGTGTGGGTGTGCATGTGTGTGCACATACATGTGCTTCGCTATGCCTTCTTCCTTCTTCCTTGGGGACATGGAATGAAATTCTTGTTAAAACAAGTGGGTCACACAAGAGAGCATTCAGAAAACACTTCCTTGTCATCTCAAGACACCTTTTCCTTCCATCAAAAACTAGACAATCTCCTTGGACAGGAAATGTTTTCCATAATAAAGTCTGTCTGTGCTAAAGTCACCTTTTCTTTGGTATAGGCCTGTCTTGTCTCCATTCCAGTACTTGTTGATAACTCGAGACCATTTCTGTCAAATATGAGATTCAAGTGAGAGCTGCCCAAAGCAATATTCTACATGAGCCTAAAGTGACTTCGTTTAAAACAGCCCTCTATTCTTCTGTTCCAGACACTTATTTTAAGGAACGGGTATACAGAAACATTCAAGAATTGTATTTATTTCTATTACAAAAGCATTTCTATTAAAACAAATATTGAAAACCTATAAGAGCCATAATAACAATTGCAAAAATTTGTTATAACCCAGAGAAAATGTGTATGATTGTGCCTTCTGTAGGGATACAGGCGTGGCTCGTGGTGGGTGGAGGTGACAAGGGGTAAACACAGTTCTTCCTTTAAGTGACCTACAGTCTGGAGACAGAGCGGGGCAGACAGGGTGGAGCGAGCAGGCAGCCCCCCCTCCCCACCCAGTGAGGAGTGCTGCCTTAGGTGAGCACTGGGGGTGGCTGCGTGGGGTCACACAAGGCTTCCTGGAGGTGGCATCCCAGTGGCTGCTGAAGGATGAGCAGGGATCATTCAGGCGGAGGTGGTGGAGGAAGAGGAAGGATTTCCAGGCAGAGGGACCAGGACAGAGTTCTACAGGCAAGGGAAAAGGGCGACCTGCCGAGGGGACCAGGACAGAGTTCTACAGGCGAGG
>JAQQAC010008525.1:1400623-1451354 GCA_029783875.1 Phataginus tricuspis | reverse complement strand
GACCAGGACAGAGTTCTACAGGCGAGGGGAAAGGGCGACCTGCCGAGAGACCTATGACAAAGCATAAATCTCTGGCTAAAGCCCAGAATCTGAGAAGGGAGGGCTGGGAGTTGAGGCAGATCACAAAGAACCGGGCTCTCCATGTTAGTAAGTTTGAAAAATGCTCATTCTTGTGTTTTTCCTTCCAGTTTCTTACTTACGCATAATGGTTTCTCCTTAGTGGAAATCACAGTGCAAACATCTGTTTACCAACAGAGATTTATAAGCACTTATTGTGTGCCAGACTTGGAACTCAAATATAGTCATTTTTGTGCCACACAGTGTGGTGGGAACCCGGGAGCAGGGGAGGATCTCTTTTATAATCCTGACCCAGGTGACATGGTAGCATGAATCCTTTATCCGTGTTTCCACACAGCCTGTTTCACAATCATTTAAAGCATCCGTATAATAATCCAACAGATGGAAGGACCACAATTAACTGGATTGGACAAGATTTTCTGGTTGCATATTTAGGTCATTAGACTATTTTTGTAGCAAGGGAACGAACTCTCCCGAGTAACACGTGAGCTGGGAGACTGTAAAGAAACAGCGGGAGGCAGACATCTCATGGGAATCAGAAACCATTTTTCAGGATCTGGGGCAATTTGTAGAGATGTTGTTTTATTTCCTGTGTAGTATCAGGAATCTGCGATCTTTAGTCTGGCGTTCTGTGGCTCTGCTCTCTCTGTGTCTGTGTAACTTGCTCCGACCAGCGACTAATTCTCTTTATAATCCTTCATGCGGAGGGAGGAGTCCGATGGCCAGCTCTTCGCCACCACTCCTGGACAGAAACCTTCTTTCTGGGCTTCCTCACAGGTCTCCTCTCTTTTCCTCCCAGCCCCTCAAGGCTAACTCTCTGGCCATCTGTGGGCAACAGCCCAAGACCATCCCCTCAGCAGGGGACGCAGGAGGGGAACCACGTCCTAGAATGGGTGAGGGGAGTCGCCATCACTGCGGCTACCATTTCTAGTACCAGTCATCTCAGGTTTTTTCTCAAGGATAAATACTGCTGTGCTGCATGTCACTATGCATATTCCAGGTGGTCTGGCTTGTGCAGTGTTTAGTAGGACTCCCACCTCCTTTCCTCTGGAAAGCATATATTTATCAGGATGATCTTGGTTGCATTACATTGCTTGGCATTTTTTAAGAGGACATTTTTCTATTTAACAGGAAATACATGATATTCATGATTTATAGAGACCTTGGTCTCAATCCCCTCTCTGCCTTCCTTTGGTTAAAAGGTACTTACTTTCTTCCTCCCCCAGTAAAAATGTACTCATTGACTGTCTTCTAAGTGCCAGACCCTGCTCTAAGCACTGTGAAGAGAACGAAACAAAATGTGTGAGAGAGTATGTCTGCCATCAGTACTGCATTCTGGCATCTGATCAGCACAGGATCTTTTGGAGAAAATGTCTCAGCTGAGACATGACAGATGAGAAGGAGCCAGGAGGGCAGAGGCCTCAGGAAGAATATTCCAGGCAGAGAGAAGAAAAGTATACAAGCCTGGGGGAAGAATGAGTGTGGTGGGCTCAGAGGAAGAGACCAAGTTAGTGTGGGGGCATCATGGGAGCAAGCGGACAAGAAAAAGACGGACTTTATAACCCTGACCTAGTACAGAAAGAATTAGACAAGCCCGGTCATTTCCACGGACCTTGGTACAGGCCTAGCTAACTTGCCCAGCCAAAGCACAGCTCACTGGCTTTCCCCTAGCCTGGACCTCCGCCAAGTCTTTGTCAGCTCGGGAAATCAGACCATCTGATGGCTCATGTTACCCTAATGCCTGCTTCTTCTCACTGCTCCACACAGATTGCCCAGGCCTTCAATCCTACACCCAACAGAAAGCTCAAGTTCATTCACTCCTGCCCATAGCGATTATCTTCATCCCCATCCAGACCACTGTAATCTCTGCCGGGATCATTGCACTGGGCTCCTGGCTGATTTCGTACCACAGCAAAATGCCTATTCAAGTCATTTTCTAATTAGGTGGTGTTTTTTTAGTTGAATTTTGAGAGTTCTTTATATATTCTAGATACTAGTCCTTTTTTGGAAACGTGGTTTACAAATAACTTCCCCAGTCTGTACCTGATCTTTTCCTCCTCTTAACAAAGTCTCTTACAGAGCAAAAGCTTTTCATTTTGGTGAAGTCCAGTTTATCAACTTTTCCTTTTATTCATTGTGCTTTTGGTGTCAAGTCAAAGAACTCTCTGTCTAGTCTTAGATTCCAAATAATCTCTCCTACCTTTTTTTTCTAATAGCTTTATAGTTTAACACCTTACATTTAAATCTGTGATCCATTTTGAGTTAATTTTTGTATAAGGTGTCCCACTTAGGTTAAGATTCTTTTTGGGGGGAATGTTGTGGGGCTATGGATGCTCAGTTACTCTAACATTATTTGTTGAAAAGGCTATTCATCCTCCATTGAATTACTTTTCACCTTTATAGAAAATCAATTGGGCATATCATTGCATTTATTTCAGGTTCATCGATCTATGTCTGTCCCTCTGCCAGTACCATAGTCTTGATTGCTGTAGCTATATATTCTTGAAGTGGGTAGACTGATTCCTCCCATTTTATTCTTCTTTTTCAAGTTGTTCTAGCTATTCCAGCTCATTTGCCTTCTCATATACATTTTAGAATAATGTAGTGTATATGTGTAAAACAATTTTGGTGAAATTTTTATAGGCATTGCATTAAATATGAATATCAGTTTGGAGAGAATTTATATCTCTCCTATGGTGAGTCTTCCAATCTAGGAATATGTTTTCCAACCCATTTATTTAGATCTTTGAATTCTTTTATCAGTACTTTGTAGTTTTCAGCACACAGGTCATGTTTTGTTAGATTTTCACCTAAGTATTTCAGTTTTTTGAGTGATTGTAAATGCTATTATATTTCAGTGTCCATATGTTCATTGATAGTACGTGGATACAAGTTATTTTTGTATTTCCATATAGACAATCATGTCATCTGCAAATATGGGCAGTTTTATTTCTAATATATATGCCCTTTATTTCCTTTTGTTGACTATTGTACTAGCTAGAACTTTCAGTATTAGATCTAATAAATGTTGTAAAAATGGCCATCCTTGTTCTGTTCCCAATTCTTTATTTTACCATTAAGTTGTAGTTAATTTTAGTTGTAGGTTATTTTGTAGATATTCTTTATCAACTTGAGTAAGTTCCTTCTGGTCTTAGTTTCCTGAGAGTTTTTATAATGAATGGATGTTGAACTTCATCAAATGCCTTTTCACATCAGTTGATAAGATCATGTGCCTTTTCTTCTATAACATGTTAATATGGTATATTACATTAGTTTACATGGGTTCAATTCACCATCTTAACAATGTGAATCATGTTTAGATTTTTAATTTCCAGAAATTGAACGGGAGCAGTATGTTTACCTCAGTTATAAGAAACAAAATTTTACTTTTCAGCCTTAATGTGGGTCAATTAATCATTGTTTGAATGATTAAAAATGTTTAAAATGTTAGTGTTGGCTGGTGGAGCCTGGGGAGAGGCGCACGCAAAGATCAGGGAAGCCCTTTCCCCATGCCTTGCCCTGCGTCTCTTCATCTGACGGTTGAACGCTAGTTCTTGGAACCCAGCCACGTGCTGTGAAAGAGCTTGAGTACCCACATGGAGTGGCCATTCTAGAAAGGAATCTGCCCAACCACCACCATTAGATGGGCTCCTAGCTGTTAGCCTGCACCAATCTGACAGACAATGACAATAAAACATGTGATCAAACAACAGTAGGAAGAAGACAAGCTAAATGTAAAACACACTTGGAAAAAGAGTCCTAGAGATCAGAAGTCTAAAAATAATAAATCAGTTATATCTAAAATATTAGTTAAAGGGATCACTAAATAAAAAGGTGTAAAGAAAATATCAAAACACAAACATGGAGGAGGGAGAATAAAAATTGTAGTGCTATTAAAATGAATTTAAGCTTAAGCAACCGTCAACTCAGCATGGAGTGCTATATACAAACCCCATGTTAATCACAAGCCAAAAGCCTATAATAAATACACAAAAAATAAAAAAAGGAATCCAGTGATAACACTAAAGAAAATCATTGCGCACAACGGAAAAGAGCAAAAGAAGAAAGGATCAGAGAATTAAAAAACCAACCAGAAAACAGTTTAAAAATGGCAATAAGTACATAACTGTCAATTACTTTAAATGTAAATGGACTAAATGCTCCAGTCAACATGGAGTGACTAAATGTATAAAAACAAGACCCCTCTATATGCTGCTTGCAAGAGAATCACTTCAGACCTAAGGACACACAGACTGAAACTGAGGATTTCTATTTCATGAAAATAGAAATGAACAAAAATCTGGACTAGCAGTACTTATATCAGACAAAATAGACGTTAAAACAAAGACTATAAGAGACAAGGACATTGTATAATAATAAAATGCTCAATCTAGCAAGAAGATATAACAATAGTAAGTGACTATGCACCCAACAGAGGAGCACCTAAATATATAAAGCAAATGTTAACAGACGTAAAGGGAGAAACTGACAGTAATACATTAGTTAACACCCTATTTACATCAATGAATAGATCATTCAGACAGAAGATCAACAAGGAAACAGTGGCTTTGAATAACATGTTAGACTAAGTGGACTTAATAGGTATGTAGAACATTCAATCGAAAACCAGCCGAATACACATTCGTTTCAAGTTCACATAGAGCATTCTCCAGGATAGATCACATGTTAGGCCCCAAAACAAGACTCAGTAGATTTAAGAAGATTAAAATCATACCCGGTATCTTCTCTGACCGCAATGGTATGAAATCAGAAATCAATTACAAGAAAAAAAATGGAAAAAAAAAGACATGGAGGCTAAATAATATTAGCATATTACTAAACAACCAGTGGGCCAATGAAGAAATCAAAGAGGAAATTTTAAAATGCTTGGAGAATAATGAAAATAAAAACACAATGGTTCAAAATCTTGGGGATGCAAGTAAAAGTAGTCTAAAGGAAGTTTATAGCAATACACACGTACCTCTAGAAACAATAAAAATCTCAATCTTACTGTACACCTAAAGGAGCTAGAAAAAGAAGAACAAAGCCCCAAAGTTAGTAGGAGGAGAGAAGTAATAAAGATTAGACCAGAAATAAATGAAATACAGACTAAGAAAACAATAAAAAAGATCATTGAAACTAAGAGCTGGTTCTTTGAAAAGTTATAATTGACAAACCTTCAGCTAGACTCATCAAGAAAAGGAGGACTCAAAATCAGAAATGAAAGAGAAGTTACAACCAACATCAGAGAAATATGAACAATTATAAAAGATTGCTATGAAAATTATATATTGGACAACCAGGAAGAAATGGATAATTTCCTGGAAACATACAGTCTTCCAAGACTGAATGAGGAAGAAATAGAAAATTTGAACCCACTGGAAGTATCCCACTTCTGATTTCAAACTATACTCAAAGCTGTAATTATCAAAATGGTAGAGTACTGGCACATGTACCACAAATCAGTAAAGCAGTACAGATGGCCCAGAAATAAACCCATGCATGTATGGCCAATTAATATATGACAAAGGAGGCAAGAATATACAAAGGAGAAAAGACAGCCTCTTCAATAAGTGGTATTGGGAAAAGCTGGGTAGTTACATGCAAAATAATGAAACCCAATCACTGTCTTACACCACACACAAAAATAAATTCAAAATGGAGTAAAGACCGGAAGCCATAGAACTAAAAGAAAATAAGCAGCAAACTCTTGAACATCAGCATTAGTAACTTTTTCTGGACACATGTCCCCAGGCAAGGGAAACAAGCAAAAATAAACAAGTGGGACTGCATCAAACTATTAAGCTCCTTCACAGTAAGGGAACCAAGAAAATGAGAAGGCACTGAATGGGGGAGTGTGCTTGCAAGTGATAAGCCCAATAAGGGGTTAATGACCAAATATGTACAGAACTCATGCAACTTAAAGCCAAAAAACAAATAATCTGATTTTAAAGTGGGCAGAGAGCCTAAACAGACATTTTTCCAAAGGACTCCTACAGATGACCAACAGGCACATGGAAGGATGCTTCACATCACTGGTCATCAGGGAAACGCAGGCCGAATCTACAGTGAGACATCACCTCACACCCGTTACAATGGCTAATCTCACCAAGACAGAAAACAAGTGCTGGCGAGGATGTGGAGAAAAGGGAGCCCTCCTACACTGCTGGTGGGAACAAATACTGGTGCAGCCTCTACGGAAAGTATTATGGGGTTTCTCGAAAAAACCCATACAACCCAATAACTCCACTTCTGGGAATTTGCCCAAAGAAAACAAAATCACTGATTTGAAAAGATATGTACACGCCTATGTTTATTGCAGCACTATTTACAATAGCCAAGGTAAGGAAGCAACCTAGGTGCCCATCAGTAGATGAATGGTTAAATATGTGGTACATTTATACAATGGAATATTACTCAAACAAAAAAAAAAAATGAAATCTTGCCTTTGGGATAACATGGACGGACCTGGAGGGTGTTTTGCTAAGTAAGTCAGACGAAGACAAATACCATGTGACTTCACTCATACGTGGGATGTAAAAAATAGCAAACAAAACAGAAATTGGCTCAAACGTAGAGAACAGACTGGTGGTTGCCATACGGGAGGGACTGGGTGAGATAGGTGAAGGGGAAAAATAATTTTGTTAGAATGTTTGATAAGGTGATCTGGGTGGGTGACATTATAGTGTGTACACATGCCAACTTCATCAAGTTGTACGCTAAGATTTGTGCATTTACTGTATGTACCTCAATAAAAATTAAGGAAAATAATACTTACATAAATAAAATATTAGTTTTATTAATAGATGTTTAATTGAACTAGTGATTCTGAGAATGTGTATTTTTTCTAAACCTTCTAATCAAGAGAGTTCAGTTGATGAATCACCCATTACAAGGAGGTCTGTTTTAAATAGTACGTAATTAACTTTTATCTGATTTTTTACGGCTCTCATTGGAACAGAAGTTGTAAATTACTAAGCTGTGGTAGATCACTGGTTTGGGAAATCGTTTAAGGAGCAGCTTGGAGGATAAATCCTTCTTTGAGGTCTAGGACAACACCCTTAAATTTTTCTTGCAGACCTTTAGATAAAGAGCTGAAAAGTGTCACTGATTGTTCCATAAAATTAAACATGAGAGAGAATATTTATTTTCTTATTTATTGTACGATGTAGTCTACTTGCGGATTATAGGCACAGCACTGATGATTTGGAAATAGATCAAATCTTAAAAAATAGTTAAATTTTTTAAGTATGTTAGAAACCTATCTCTTCACACATTCTTTCCCTTCCTGCAGGCGGTCGTAAGCCTTTGCTGTTCCCCCTTCTAGACGCTCTCCTGGCCCTCCCACTAACTCCTTGACCTCAGCTCCTGAACCTGGCGACCCCTTTTGGCTGTGTCAGCCGCCACGTATATCTCGGCAGCTTTCTGGGCTTGAAGCTTCTTCCAGGAGTGAATATTGTGAAGTGCAATGGCTATACAAAAAATGTATTGGTATAATGACCCAAACTGTTTCGATTACAAACTCCCTGCTTGAAGAGGAAAAAAATATTACCACATGCAAGATCAATCCTAATAAATGGCCTATTTTTATTATTTGTTTTTTTCCAGGCATTTATTTATGCCTCTTTAAAGTGTCATTCCTTGTGCATTTCAGATATGTGTGAGGGAGTTTAGGGCACTTGGGGCTTTTCCATTTCTGACTCAATTTTCTGTTGCCTCCACCTTCAGTTCTTCCAGGAGAGAGTTCTTGGAGGATTTCATTTAATCTCCGGCCTGTGGCCTCATGGCTGCTACAGGGTCATGACTGGTGTGTTTCCCTCTCACACACCACCATCTACAGCAGTGCGAGGGGTCAGCGTCCATTCCCCTGAAATTTGCCTCTTTTTTGTACAACCACCCTTACGCAGCTGAATGTTATATCCAGCTATGCGCTTGCTAATATCAAGTATTTTTTTCCAAAAGTGTACTCAGTTTTTCACACATCACTGAACAGGATATGTTTTCATTATTATATTCACTCTAAATTTAGTCTTTTGAAAGAAGACCAAGCACTGGATCTGACATCCTCAAAATAATTGATTTGGTGTGAAGGGAGACTGAGGAGAGACCTGCCAGGAAGTTTTGGAAGCTGTACTTGGTTAATACTAAAGATTCTCTTTTTCCTTCCCTCATAGTTTTGAACAGCTTATCATTTTGACCTTTTTAAAAAGTTCTATTTAAGGTTTATTTTTCATCTGCCTAAATTTTTTTCTCCCCAATTAGATTTAATATTTCCTGAAGAAAAGGATCTTTAGAAATGTCTTCTATACTCCTATACAGCAGGGAGCATTATGAATACATTATAGTTGCTCAACAAATGGAAATGGGATTTTATTCTGTGCCCTTTATACTGTTGATGCACAGAACGGACAAGATCCGATCCTTATTCTCCCAGGACCTATAGTCTGTTAGGAGGATGTGAAATATACGAAAAGATAGGATCTGAGAGAATATGACATGAGGAGGAGGAGGGCGAACTCAGAGGGCTTCAAGACCAAGCAGGACAGAATATACAGCAGTAAAGAAAAGCTTCGTGAAGAATGTGCTATTGAGAGTAAGTCTCGAAGAAGGTGTAGGATTTGGAAAGGGATAAATTAAAAGAAGGGAACGGAACAGAAGGCTTTCAAAGATTATATGAACAAAGGTACCATGGTAGGAAACTGCAGAATACAGTCGACAAGCAGCTTCTTTTCTAGTTCACCTGTAGCCCAGAGAGGCGGGGGTCTGTGCGGACATTGTCCCTGGGCTGGGAGATCTGACTCCAGGCACACGTGCGTGTGCGGCGTGGAGATGGAGCGCTCACTGCCTCTTTGGGCACCAGCTGTCATCTGAGCCCTCCTGCCACCGGACTGTGGTGGGCTGCATGGTGGGAAGGTGCGGGGAGGTCCAAATTAGAGGGACTTTGAAGGTCAGCATGAGGAATTTTCCAGTTACTTATTTTTTTAAATCATGATTGAAGCTGTGAGTTTGGCAAAACTATAATGGCAGCTACAGAGGAGGATGTGAAATGGGAATACCAGCTAGGGAGGCAGGGTCACAACCTGAGACACAGATGTTAAGGGGAGAGGCCAGAGAGGACAACTACAGAAGGCTTTGTAATACAGATAAGATTTTAGAAAATGCCAGCCGAGTGTGTTGTTCCCAGGACCCCCTCGTTGTTCCTCGTTGCTCCGCAGCTTTCCACCCACTGAAACGTGGATCTTTCGTGTTTCTGGGGTTGGGTGGATTCTGCCTGGATAAAGTAGCCATGGCTGGGCTTCTGGGGTCAGAACGAGAGTTTGTTTTAAGGTCCATAGCGAGACAAGAATCTGAAAGCAAGCATTTTATTTTTATATTCCAAAAGCTAGGCTTTGTTGAGAGGAGGAAAGAAGGAGACAACAGAAGGACAAAAAAGGGCCAAAGCTGATGGTCCTGCACGGAGTTCACAGCGCCCCGGAGCACTGGCGGAGGATGCGGCGTCCGGGCCGTGTTCTGGAGAATGGGAAGGGAAAACTCAGGCCGCAGGCAGAAGTAGAGAGATTGTGAGGGAGCCGGCCCTTCCCCTCCCTTCCAGGAGCCTGTGCATCAGGGAAGGGGCAGGTGGGAGAAATCCCAGGCACTGTCTGCCGGAAAGGGTCTGAACAGTGACCGACAAAGTAATACTCCATCTGACTGAAAAGGGTCACTGCATGGCAGTGAAAACCCCACAGAGAGACAGGATAGGGGTCCGCTCCTTGTAGGCTGGAGGCGTGTGTCTTGCCTGAGGGTTTCAGCCCCGGGCAAGGTCACTATGGATTCAGGGAGACCAATGGAACGTTCTTGGGGTGAAAGGTTTATTACCCAGCTTGTTCCCCCGGAGGCGATGGGTCCAGCACTAGGATCACGTCTGCATCCAACAGCCTGCAGGTCTGTAATCCTCCTTTGCCTCTGCCTCCGCCCAGAGCACTGGGCGGAACTCTTTATATAGTGACCCAGTCAGTAATAGCTTATTGCCTGCAGGTGTGGAAGCAGTAGCCTAGCAGCAGGCCAGTTACATCTCCAAGCAGTTTAGGCTCAGGTAAGAAGCCTGGGCATGGGAACCTTCACTTTCTCCACAGGGTATTTGGGTTTTTACTGCATAAGCGCCAGTTTCCCTTCTTTTCATTCACTTCTATTCTTGCTACTTCTTAGTAGTGGGGAAGTGGGGTTCTGGTGGGGGTCCAAGTGTTATTCAGAGCCCAAAGCAAAGGTCAAAAGAAGCAGGAGAAAGGTCGTCTTCTTGGTTTCATTCCCACCCACTTGCCTCCTGTCTTGAGTTGAGGTCCACAGGTCTCATCCGCTTATGTGGTGTCACGGGCTTCTTCCCTAGCACACTTTCCAACTACTGCCTGCCATCTCTTTTCTCCCTTGCAGTTAACCTTCTTGACATTTTCCATACTCACTATCCCAGTTTCCTTCCCACTCTCAAATCCACTCTAATCTGTCCTTCACACCCATCAATCCACTAAATTTCACGAGGTTACTAGTGGCGTCCGTATTGCTCAACTCAGTGACATTGTCAGTCCTTAGCTTACTTGATTTTTCAGCAGCATCTGTTGTTTGTTTTATATTTTTCTTCTTGTAAGTATATTGTTAAAAATTTCAGACTTAAACGTCTTGTTAAGTGTAGAGAAAATGAAAGTTCCTATGGCCAGGTTTCTCACCTGGCCCTGGTTGGCTAGCTCACTGCACATGTGCGGGCAATACGTTGTTAC
The DNA here is from genome assembly GCA_029783875.1 of Phataginus tricuspis. NCBI lineage: Eukaryota > Metazoa > Chordata > Mammalia > Pholidota > Manidae > Phataginus > Phataginus tricuspis. The sequence goes on along the minus strand of JAQQAC010008525.1, from coordinate 1,440,525 downwards.
TGACTCTATATAATATAAGAGCTCCGCCCAGTGCTCTGGGCTGCACGGCTGCAGGAGAGCAGAGCAGAGGCTGGGGTGGTGGCAGCACCGAGGACAGAGACTGAGACGGCTGCTGGGGCAGAGAGGCCCAGAGGCAGAGACCGGCTGGCTGCATGCAGACTTGCTATGAGTGGATGGGATTCTAGTGATTGACTTGCCACCGTGGGAATAAAGTTGGGTATAAACCCTTTCACCCCAAGAATGTTCTGTTGTCACTTTTCTGTCTCACTGAATCTACAGGGAACTTGCCAGGGGCTGAAACCCATTGGTGAGACATTAAGACTATGACAGCCCCATAATACTCACCACCCCTTTTAAGAAATAAAGTCTTAACAATATTAACACCTGTTTCCTTACAGAGCTTCTGAAGGCACTGTACCCTCCCTCATTACATTCAACTTCACGCCTCCTAAGAGGTAACCACTGTCCTGACCTTGGTGTTTGGGAGCCTTAGGGGTGCAGTATATTTATCCCACAGCTGAGTCCTGTCAGTGCCCTCAGCTGAAGACCGTCGGGAACGGTGCTGGTGTTGGTGTTGGACATGCTCGGTTTATTGCTCATGGCAGTTAGGGAGACACACCGTGGAGAATCGGGGTATTTTAGTAACACAGGGTTAGTTTTGGATTTCAGTTGAACAATTTGCCCAAGGGTCAAGGAAGGGCAGATTTGCTCTAGATTGGACGTCATCAGGAAGCAGAGGTAATTCTCCAGTTTGGTGTCTGTCTTTCCAGGGTTTCAGCCCCAGACAAGTTCATTACGGATTCAATGAGACCAAAGAAATGACAGTATAACATTCTTGGGGTTGGGGTGAAAGGGTTTATACCCAACTTTATTCCCATGGAGGCAGATCAACCACTAGAATCCCATCCACTCAGAGCGAGTCTCCATGCCGCAAGCCGGTCCCTGCCTCTGGGCCTCTCTGCCCCTGCAGCCGTCTCAGCCTCTGTCCTCGGCGCTGCCACCACTCCAGTCTCATCTCTGCTCTCCTGCAGCCTTGCAGCCATGCCACCGTGTCACCCAGAGCACTGGGCAGAGCTCTTTATATAGAGTCAATAACAACGTATTGCCCACATGTGTGTAGTGAGCAAGCCGACCACAGGTGAGGAACCTTGAGTTTATCCACAGTGTCTCAATAAATCTTATCTATTGGGGGAGCTAATGAGGATAAAGTCGTAGCTGGTGAAGGAACAGCAGTCATTTTGGCTGAGAGAGGGGGTGTTTGGTGCCTTCTGGCTGACATACTGCCCTATTATTGTTTGTGATTAGACACAATTATGAGGTGGCTTTATTTTGTTTCTTTTTGCCATGACCTCAGGGTAGCCTTGTTCTGTGCGATGGTGTGTGTCTGATAGAACACATGGCCTCGCTGAGAGGGCTTGGGCAGCCTCCGAAGTCAGGAGGTGCTTCCTTTGTTTCCTTTCTTAGTGCTGGAGAAGTTGAGAAACTGTTTTCAGGCAGATGCAGACCAAAATACCACTTTGTTACAAGGTTAGTTTGGAGAAATGGTTTGGGTATGTGGCGAAAATGGGCTTCCTAATACTGAACCCAGAATAGGCAGCTTCCCGCCCGTCACAGATGGCACTGGAAATGTTGACCCACACAGGGCCTTTGTCCCGAGTTCAGGGCAGCACAGTGAGCTTGGGACTCTCGGGAAGTCCCTTCTCGCCTCCTCTACAGCCTCCTCTCCTCTCTTGGCTGTTCAGTGTGGAGTTCCTACAGACTTTCTTCTCTCCGTCCTCTCCCTGCATTATCTCATTCAGTCTCATGGCTTGATCACCATTTTTATGCTGATGCCCCAAATCTGTATCTCTAGGCTAGACTTCCTCTCTAACAGGCTTATTTATCATCTCCACCAATTTCAGAGCAATGTCAGCAGAACATGTCCAAGGCCAAATTTGTAATAATTGCCCCTCAGTTCAACATCCCAGGTCCTCCGCGGCCTGATCCTGCAGCCCCACACACGCTCCGCTGCCCCGGTCGGCCTGCGCGGTCCTGTGTACAGTCTTGCCATACGCCCCCAAACTCCGCAGTGGGTTTCTTCTGCCAGGAATGCCCTTTCTTCCTTCTCTGCCTTACTAAACGCTTCCTTCTAGATTTAGCTCAGGTGCCCTACCTGCAGAAGGCCTTGGCTGGACGCCCTAGGCTGGAGTGAATGCCCCTTCCCTTCTTACCTTTTCCTCATCTGGCATAGCCTTTAGCCCACTGGGGACCTGTTCATGGGTATGTCTCTTCCCGGTCCTCTCAGCTCAAGGTCAGGCACTGTTATTCGTCTTTGTATCTTCAGATATATCTGGATCTATATGTCTATACTTAGCTTTTACGTCTATATGTTTATAGACGAGTAGGGGTCTATCTGTGCACTGTACAGACAGACATATCCAGTATCCTGAACTACACTTGTACTTAATGGGAATTCGGTAAATGTTTGTTAAGCTCTTATCCAGAGACTATGTTAGCATTTTTCCAGGCCTGGAATGACCAGCGCTTTGGTAATTTTAATCTGGTTATATTTTACTTTACCTGAGGTGTGTTTCAGAAAAGTACTATCTAGATTGAAGTTTGTCAAGTACACAGCTTTTTCCTCTTAAATTACACGATACCAGAAATGGCTTACTTTTTAATTGAAGTAGAGGTGTTATACGATACCGTATTGGTTTCAGGTGCACAACACAGTGATTCAACAAACCCAAAATGCTCCCCCCAGGGAGAGTAGTCACCAGAACTAGTTTACTTTCATTTCTAATGGATTGCCATTAGGTTAGGCCTAATAATAGTTTAAATAACATCATTATCAGTCAAGTAAGAATTTTCCATTTTATGTATTACTTTTATCTGTAAACCATATATTTATCTGTAATTGTAAAGATGAGGGCCCTTACGTAATGGTTATCCGACCCTCCTGCCTAACGGAACGCAAACCTTTCAGGTGGAAACCCAGTGCTGCCCAGTCCTGTGTTCTTTACCCTGGAACACACTGGATTTCTGGGGACAGGTGGGTGGCACACGGGCTTAGACAGCAGCCAGCTTTGGCGGCCCGTGACAGGACCCCTCGGCGGGCAGCAGAGAGGAGACACCGCTGGCCTGCCCTGGCTGGTGGTGACAAGCCTCACGGTGTGGGCCCCTGGTTCTGGGCATTCCAGCAGCTCGGCTGCTCTCCCCCAGCTTCTGGTTGGCAGCTTCCCTCTGGGCCTTTTATTACAACTTTCTGAGCGAGGTTTAAGGTGGTCTCGGCTCATCTTTTTGAACCAGACCACACACTGAGAGTTTCTGCCGGCTGCCCATCCGATATCTGGAGGGGAGCAGAGTGCCGCTGTCCGGGCAGGCTCTGCAGGGAGGGCCCCTGAGAGCACGCCAGGCGCCAGTGAGGGGAGGGCATTGTGGACAGGGGCCACTGCTGAGGGGAGGGAGCGGGTGGGGGGAGCTGGGCACAGACGTGTTGGAATCGTGGTTCCTGCGCACGCAAGGATTTATCTTTCCTGATTGGCACCTCCTAGTTTGGTTTTCTCAAGTGATGTTCCTTTGACATTCCTGCAAGCCCTTACTTAGTTCCCGTCAAAACAAAGATAAAAGCAGTGATGATATCACTCCTTCGTGTTTCAGTTTGTGCTCTGCAGAGCCTTTTCACATTTCATGTTGTTTGAAGAAAAGTGACATTACTTTTTCGTCAACTTTGCAACTGGGATTGTGTGTCCTGGAAGGAGACCCTGGCCAGGCAAATAAATTGGGCAGAGTCTCCTTACTGAAGGGGCACCTTGCTTGCTGAATCGCTAGAGACGCAATGCACCAAGGCCGTACCTTCTATGCAGCACCGAGGCCGAAGATGCGTCAGTTTGTGGTTTGTGAGTTGCTAGCTTTCTCCGGTAGCTTCTTCAAGCCGATGTGCTGGTTTGCAAGTGTCTGCAGTGGCGATAGACTCCTTTTTTCCTTTCTGGCATCTTTTGTCTGGTTCTTAAGCTGAGGTGGTGGAATATTTGACAAAGGTGCCAATCATTTTGTTTTTGCTTATGGTGCTTCATATCCCTTAGCCAGAAAGCCGGAAATAAGCATCTGCCGAGTGTTGGTAAGCAGCAGTGTTCCCCCTAGTAGCTAAAGGAATTCCTTAAAAATCCTATCTTATGATAGCTTTTAATACAGGTAAAGCAATGGTCATTAAAAGCTGAACCCTCCCTACACTCACTACTCCACAGGATAATTGCACTTATATCAATCTTGAGACCCATTAGCTTGGTTTCAAGAAAAAAAGTTCCAATTCTCCTTTATACATAGAAGGAGCTAATGTTAAAAAAATTAATAAGGACTGTGACAAGGCCTGCTGCATTTTCACCTTGCCCTGGGGCACGTGAAAAAGGTTGGAATGCTAAGAGACACAATGAGAGCAGAAAAAATATTGTTTTTAGTTAGACACTGTCAATAAAAAGGTGAATTTTTGGAGTTCTCAGTTTTTCCCTTTTTTTATTAAGACAGTATGCATCCTTAACAGTGCAATTGGCGTGGGAGTGGGAAAACCTTAATTAGATCTGCTGCATATTTTATATCCATGTTCATTTAGGGATTCTCCCAAGTGTCCCCATCTCTTCCTAATAACTAATACCCACCTGAAAAGTTCATCTGAAACTTCTCTGGTCATTTCAGCCAGGAAAAGCTTTCACTCCTGTAACTACAGAGGCATTTTGCTTCTATTACTAGAGGTGAATGGCCTGCCCCTGGTTGTTATGTTCATACCTGTCTCTTCCAGCACCCATTTCCTTTGTGAGGACAGGGGCCTTGATGAGCCCTCCTCTGCCTCCCCTACCTTTCATACCATCCCCTTCACGCAGTGAGCATTCCATACATGTTTGATGAATGGTGGGTAAAACTCATGTTTGTTGTAACATCACTGCTACCTTTCAGAAAAGTTAATTCCTATGTTCATGTGACTATGGGGTGTATACTTCTTCCGAAAGAGAGTCCCATCTGCTGCCTTTCCAGCAGAGCAGGGTGGGTGGGGAATGAGCATGTGGTGGTTTCAGAACCTCTGCTCATCTTCTGCAGGGGCCTGTGTGATGGGGTCCTTGCAGAGTTGGATGAAACTCGGTTTGCCTTGCTCCTTTGAGACTGTGTGGTGCAGGTTCACGTGTGTGATCAGAGGAGAATATTCCAGTTTGTCTTCCAGGAAGAGGCATTTTATGCCTGCCCTGGGTGGCTTTGAATTGAGGGCTGTTACATATCAGGATAAGGATGTGCAGTCCACAGTGGGAATCGAGGAGCATCTCTCTCCAGAGAGATTTTGAAGCCTTATTTTGGGAAGCAGCTTTTATTGTTGTTTTAAATTTTCTTTTGAGCCCCAGGAATGTCTTTAGCATCAGCAGCTAGAATTAGAACACGAGTGTATTGAATCATATTATTCAGAGCTACAGGAGAAGTTGAGAGTTCCCCAAAGTAGCACCTGCTGGCCTGCTAATAGTGACTTGGCAGCTGTAAAAGCTGAGTTGTGCCTGGGGTCCAAGTGGTCAGCCCTCTGGTGCAAAAAGTTTGTGGCTTAGTATCATTTCTACAGCCACAGCATTTATTGCCCTGAGGCCCAAATGGTGTTGAGGAGACATAAAGAAAAGCCCCCTGGACTTCTGGGAAGATGGTGGTGTGAGCAGGGCGGCGGAAATCTCCTCCCCAAACAATATATATTTATAAAAATACAACAAATACAACTATTCCCAAAAGAGAGACCAGAAGATACAGTACGACAGCCAGGCTAGAGCTGCACCTGCGGGGACTCAGCGCTTCACGAAGCGGGTAGGATACGGGACTGCGACCCAGCGGGACCCAAACGCTCCCCGACCCAGCGCACCAGTGGGAGGAAAGGATTAAGAGCGGGGAGGGAGTGGAGGCACAGGCCCGCCAAATAACCAACCCTGGTGATCTGCACCGGGAGCGCTGACACACATCGTGCAGTGTATCGGAGATTGGAGAGACAGAGGGGCAGGATCTGAGAGGGACGGCACACCTGGGTCCTCTCAGCTGGCTCCCCGGGACAAAAGAAAAGCGTGCGCTTTCTTAAACGTCTTAAAGAGACAAGGGCCCACCAGTGGAACAAAATCGTCCCAGCGCACTCAGCCCAGCAGGCTGGGAGTCCTGGGGAATATTGGACCCCTAGGCCGGTGGCCGAGTAAAGGAGCTGTGCCGAGGCTTCCCACAGAGATCAGCAGTCTCCCATTCATTTCCCCCTTCTGGCTGGTGCCACAAAGGGTTGGAGGGAACAGAACAGTGGAGCAGCAGCGCCACCTACAGCAACCTCACAGAATCTAGTCCCGGCGGGCCTTTTATTTTTCTCCTTTTCTTTTCTTTTCCTTTTTTTTTATTTATAAAAAGTCTTAAAGAGCCCAGTGACACACGTGGTGCCTACCAGCGACCACTTCTATCACCATGAAAAGACAGAGGAATATGGTAGAAAGAAAGTGTAGCCAGACAGCCCCAGAGAGGGAGGCTGATGGGATGGACATGCACAGTCTTCCTGAAAAAGAATTCAGAATAAAAGTCATAACCATAGTGATGGATCTACAGAGAAATATGCAAGAGCTAAGGGAGGAAGTGAGGAAAGTGAGGAAAGACAATGCAGAAATCAGACAAGCCATCGATGGGCTTAGCAGCAGACTGGATGAGATACAAGAGACTGTTAATGGAATAGAAATCAGAGAACAGGAACACAGAGAAGCTAAGGCAGAGAGAGATAAAAGGATCTCTAGGAATGAAAGAATATTAAGAGAACTGTGTGACCAATCCAATTGGAACAATATTCACATTATAGGAGTAACAGAAGAAGAAGAGAGAGAAAAAGGGATAGAAAGTGTCTTTGAAGAAATAATTGCTGAAAACTTCCCCAAGCTGGGGAAGAAAATAGTTGCTCAGACCACAGAAGCCCACAGATCTCCCAACACAAGGGACCCAAGGAAGACACCAAGACACATAATTATTAAAATGGCAAAGATCAAAGATAAGGACAGAGTATTAAAGGCAGCTAGAGAGAGAAAAAAGATCACCTACAAAGGAAAACCCATCAGACTATCATCAGACTTCTCAACAGAAACCTTACAGGCCAGAAGAAAATGGCATGATATATTTAACGTAATGAAACAGAAGGGCCTCGAACCAAGAATATTATATCCAGCACGATTATCATTTAAATTTGAGGGAAGGATTAAACAATTCCCAGACAAGCAAAAGCTGAGGGAATTTGCCTCCCATAAACCACCTCTACAGGATATACTAAAGGGACTGCTCTAGATGGAAGCACTCCTAAGGCTAAAAAGAGGTCACCAGAGAAAATAAAATCATAGCAAAGAAAGCAGACCATCCAAATACTAACTAAAGGCAAAGAATAAAACACCTAGTATATAAAGATTGGAGGAGGAAGAATAAGAAGGGAGAGAAATAAAGAAACATCAGACTGTGTTTACAATAACTTAACAAGAAAGTTAAGTTAGACTGTTAGATAGTAGAGAAGCTACCCTTGAACCTTTGGTAACCATGAATCTAAAGCCAGCAATGGCAATAAGTATATATCTATCGATAATCACCGTAAATGTAAATGGACTGAATGCACCAATCAAAAGACACAGAGTAATAGAATGGATAAAAAAGCAAGACCCATCTATATGCTGCTTACAAGAGACTCACCTCAAACCCAAACATATACACAGACTAAAAGTGAAGGGATGGAAAAAGATATTTCATGCAAACAACAAAGAGAAAAAAGCAGGTGTTGCAGTACTTGTATCAGACAAAATAGACTTCAAAACGAAGAAAGTAGCAAGAGATAAAGAAGGACATTACATAACGATAAAGGGGTCAGTCCAACAAGAGGATATAAGCATTTTAAATATATATGCACCCAACACAGGAGCACGAACATATGTGAAACAAATACTAACAGAATTAAAGGAGGAAATAGACAGCAATGCATTCATTTTAGGAGATTTCAACACACCACTCACTCCAAAGGACAGATCAACCAGACAGAAAATAAGTAAAGATACAGAGGCACTGAACAACACACTAGAACAGATGGACCTAACAGACATCTACAGAACTCCACACCCAAAAGCAACAGGATACACATTCTTCTCAAGTGCACATGGAACATTTTCCAGAATAGACCACATACTAGGCCACAAAAAGAACCTCAGTAAATTCAAATATATTGAAATTCTACCAACCAACTTCTCAGATCACAAAGGTATAAAACTAGAAATAAGTTGTAGAAAGAAAACAAAAAGGCCCACAAATACATGGAGACTTAACAACATTCTCCTAAAAAATCAATGGGTCAATGACCAAATCAAAACAGAAATCAAAGAATATATGGAGACTAATGACAACAACAACACAAAGCCACAACTTCTGTGGGACGCAGCAAAGGCAGTTCTAAGAGGAAAGTATATTACAATCCAGGCCTATTTAAAGAAGGAAGAACATTCCCAAATGAACAGTCTAAAGACACAATTATTGAAATTGGAAAAAGAAGAACAAATGAGGCCCAAAGTCACCAGAAGGAGAGACTTAATAAAGATCAGAGAAGAAATAAAATTGAGAAGAATAAAACAATAGAAAAAATCAATGAAACCAAGAGTTGGTTCTTTGAAAAAATAAACAAAATAGATAAACCCCTAGCCAGACTTATTAAGAGAAAAAGAGAATCTACACACATAAACAGAATCACAAATGAGAAAGGAAAAATAACGACGGACCCCACAGAAATACAAAGAATTATAAGAGAATACTATGAGAATCTATATGCTAACAAGCTGCAAAACCTAGAAGAAATGGACAACTTCTTAGAAAAATACAACCTTCCAAGACTGACCGAGCAAGAAACAGAAAAACTAAACAGACCAATCACCAGCAACGAAATTGAATCGGTAATCAATAAACTACCCAAGAACAAAACCCCTGGGCCAGATGGATTCACCTCTGAATTCTACCAGATGTATAGAGAAGAAATAATACCCATTCTCCTTAAAGTGTTCCAAAAAATAGAAGAGGAGGGAATACTTCCAAACTCATTCTATGAAGCCAGCATCACTCTAATACCAAAACCAGGCAAAGACCCCACCAAAAAAGAAAATTACAGACCAATATCCCTGATGAAGGTAGATGCAAAAATATTCAACAAAATATTAGCAAACAGAATTCAAATATACATCAAGAGGATCATACACCATGATTAAGTGGGATTCATCTCAGTGATGCAAGGATGGTACATCATTCGAAAATCCATCAACATCATCCCCCACATCAACAAGAAGAAGCAGAAAAACCACACGATCATCTCCATAGATGGTAAAAAAGCATTTGACAAAATTCAGCATCCATTCATGATAAAAACTCTCAACAAAATGGGTATAGAAGGCAAGTACCTCAACATTATAAAGGCCATATATGACAAACCCACAGCTAACATCATACTTAACAGCGAGAAGCTGAAAGCTTTTCATCTAAGGTTGGAAACAAGACAGGGATGCCCACTCTCTCCACTGTTATTCAACATAGTACTGGAGGTCTTAGCCATGCCAATCAGACAAAAGAAAGAAATACAAGGCATCCAGATTGGTAAAGAAGAAGTCAAATTGTCAGTATTTGCAGATGAGATGATACTGTACATAAAAAACCCTATAGACTAAACTCCAAACTATTAGAGCTAATATCTGAATTCAGCAAAGTTGCAGGATACAAAATTAACACACAGAAATCTGTTGCTTTCCTATACACTAATGATGAGCTAACAGAAAGAGAAATCAGAAAAACAATTCCATTCACAATTGCATCAAAAAGAATAAAATACCCAGGAATAAACCTAACAAAGGAAGTGAAAGACCTATACCTTGAAAACTACAAGACACTCCTAAGATAAATTAAAGAGGACACTAACAAATGGAAATGCATCCCATGCTCTTGGCTAGGAAGAATAAATATTGTCAAAATGGCTATACTGCCTAAGTAATCTACAGATTCAATGCAATCCCTATCAAAACACCAACAGCTTTCTTCAATGAACTGGAACAAATAATTCTAAAATTAATATGGAACCACAAAAGTCCCCGAGTGGCCAAAGCAATCCTGAGAAGGAGGAATAAAACAGGGTAATTACGCTCCCTGACTTCAAGATCTACTACAAAGCCACAGTAATCAAGAAAATTTGGTATTGGCACAAAAACAGACCCACAGACCAGTGGAACAGGATAGAAAGTTCAAACATTAACCCAAACATACACAGTCAATTAATATTTGATAAAGGAGCCTTGGATATACAATGGGGAGATGACAGCCTCTTCAGCAGCTGGTGTTGGCAAAACTGGACAGCTACATGTAAGAGAATGAACCTGGACTACTGTCTAACCCCATACACAAAAGTCAACTCAAAATGGATCAAAGACCTGAATGTGTAAGTGTGTAAGTCATGAAACCATAAAACTCTTAGAAAAAAATATAGGCAAAAATCTCTTGGACATAAACATGAGTGACTTCTTCATGAACATATCTCCCCAGGCAAGGGAAACAAAAGCAAAAATTAACAAGTGGAACTATGTGAAACTAAAAAGTTTCTGTACAGTTAAGGACACCATCAGTAGAACAAAAGGACATTCTACAGTATGGGAGAATATATTCATAAATGACATATCTGATAAAGGGTTGACATCCAAAATATATAAAGAACTCACGCACCTCAACAAACAAAAAACAAATAATCCAATTAAGAAATGGGCAGAGGACATGAATAGAAACTTCTCCAAAGAAGAAATTCAGATGACAAACAGGCCCATGAAAAGATGCTCCACATCACTCATCATAAGAGAAATGCAAATGAAAACCACAATGAGATATCACCTCACACCAGTTAGGATGGCCAACATCCAAAACACAAACAACAGCAAATGTTGGCGAGGATGTGGAGAGAGGGGAACCCTCCTACACTGCTGGTGGGAATGTAAATTAGTTCCACCATTGTGGAAAGCAATATGGAGGTTCCTCATAAAACTCATAATAGAAATACCATTTGACCCAGGAATCCCACTCCTAGGAATTTACCCTAAGAATACAGAAGCCCCATTTGTAAAAGATAGATGCACCCCTATGTTTATTGCAGCACTATTTACAATAGCCCAGAAATGGAAGCAACCTAAGTGACCATCAGTAGATGAATGGATCAGGAAGAGGCGATACATATACACAATGGAATATTATTCAGCCATAAGAAGAAAACAAATCCTACCATTTGCAACAACATGGATGGAGCTAGAGGATATTATGCTCAGTGAAATAAGCCAAGCAGAAAAGACAAGTATCAAATGATTTCACTCATATGTGGAGCATAAGAGGAAAGAGAAAAACTGAAAGAAAAAAACAGCAGCAGACTCACAGAACCCAAGAATGGACTAACAGTTACCAAAGAGAAAGGGACTGGGGAGTATGGGCGGGAAGGGAGGGACAAGGGGGGAAAAGGGGCATTAACATTAGCAGACGTAATGTTGGGGGGGGCACGGGGAGGGCTGTACAACTCAGAGAAGACAAATAGTGATTCCAATAGCACCCCACTACGCTGATGAACAGTGACGGTAATGGGGTTGGTGGGGGGGACCTGATGAAGTGGGTAGTTTAATAACCATAATATTGCACATGTAATTGTAGATTAATGATACCAAAATAAAAAAATAAATAAACAAAAAAGGGAATGGAAAAACAAAACAAAACAAAAAACAAAAAAAGAAAGCCCCCTGTGCCTGCCCACTGTGCCTGGACCCCGAGCTAAGCCCTTTCACATGCAAATTGCCTTTTAAAAGTCCCCCAGCAGCCCACATGAGATCCAGACCACTTAGTTTAAATGGCTGTTAGGAAGAACTTTTTGATTTACTTATTCTTTTCTTTTTTCTTTTTAAAAATGAACTGGGGTTTGGGGATGATAAAGATGAGGGAAAGTTACTTTGATTTAAGACTTTGGGAGTTCCTGTGTTTATTGCAGCATTATTTACAATGGTCACGATATGGAAGCAACCTTTGTGTCCATCAGTAGGTGGATCAATAAAAAAAAAGTGGCATTATAGACAATGGAATGTTACTCAGCCATAGAAAAAAATGAAATCTTGCCATTTATGACAGGATGGATGAACCTAGACGGTATTATGCTAAATGAAATGAGCCAGAGAAAGAACAATACCATATGATTTCACTTATATATGGGATTTAAAAAACAGAAAAAACAAACCGGAAATAGACTCACATAGAAATAGAGTCATAAACAGAGATCAAAATGGTGGTTGCCATAGGGGAGGGGTGGGGGGATGGTTAGAATAGGTGAAGGGGATCAAAAGGTACAAATTTCTAATTATAAACTAATAGTGGCAATATAGTCAATTGTAATATCTTTCTATGTTAATAGGTGGTAACCTTGACCACACTTATTGTGGTGAGCATTTAGTAATATAGATACTGTCAAATCACTGTGTTGTATACCTGGAACCAATATAATATTGTATATCAACTATACTTCAATAAAAACGGACCCGCCCCCCCAAAAACACAAAATTACTATGGACTGGAGGCTTAAAAAACATTTACTTCTCACAGCTGGAGAACATTTTGGAAGCTGGAGGTCTGAGATCAGGGTCCTTTGCTCTAAAAGCTGTCCAGCTCCTCTCCTGCCCCTTACGCCCCAGCACTGCTTCCTGAAACATTCATCATGCACTCCTAGGCCAACCTGCTCTATCTCTGGGTGTTCCCTTTACGGTGAACATGCCTCTGTTCGAACGTGTTGTAAATCAAGCGAAGCGATGTGGCATAGTCATTAACAGCACAGACAACAGAGAACCGCTGCCTGGATTAGAAACCCAGTTTTGCCATTTCATCGCTGGGTGACTTGAGCAAGTGACTAACCTCTGCTTCAGTATCCTTATCTGCAAAATGGGCATGATATGAATAGGACCTGCCCCATAGGAAGCATCAGAGGAGGAGGAGGGAGATGCGGATTGAGTGGAGTCCATGTAAGAAGATGACAGTGTATAGAAAAAGCATGGAAAATTTTAAGAGTGATGCAGAGAGAACATGCTAGTGGGATGTTAAGTAGTATTAAAGTGTAAAGCTTGGATTGACTAGGTATTCTGTGCCATATGTCTTGGGTAGAAATAGGACAATGTCTATTGCAGGTAAATTTATTTATAGGAGTAGTATCTTGAAATGTTTTTAGCCGATACCTTAATCATCAGTTAGCCCAGCAGCTGTTGCTGACGACAGCACAGGGTTGGCACTAGGTGGTGGGCGTGGGAAGTGGAGGGAAGGGTGAGGAGCGCCAGACCCTTCTGCTCACAGGCAGTGGGCTGGCACCAGAACCTGAAAAATATTGTCCACAATCAGCTTGGGTTTTGTTTGTATGAAAAATCATGATGCGCTTTGCTTTGCATTTATGAATAGTGGGCATCCCCCTGTTAATTTTTCTACATTACTGCTTCTTTTTGCATATTCAGAGAGAGAAGGCTTTGCTGATCTAGCTTCATGGGTTTCTAAAATAATTCTGCATGATTCCCTGCTTCCTCTGGTCCTGTTATATAATAACCACTTTCTAAAAGAGAGCCCCTTGTGTGCCCATGTCTTCCTTGTAGGTGGGAAGAGGAGAACCTAGAGGAACTAGGCTGTTTATTTTGTCTTGATTAAAAGTAGCAGTTTCCTCCTTAACCCTTCTCACCATAGACATGCCAGCAAAACATGTCAACGGACTCCTGAGCGTGGGCGCAGCATCTCCCATAAGAGTGTCTCCAGGGAGCTCTCATTTGGGGCATGCTGGGGGCAGGGCTGGGGGTGTCCGGGGGTACCCACTAAATGCCTCATGTTTAACGCTCCTGACGTTTGATTGCCGACTTGGTGTGGAGGCTGTCTCTCCCTGGGATCTGGCCTTGTACCCTTCTGTGCGGGTGTGATGCTCATCTGCTTCCCACCTGGCTTCACCTGCTCCCTTGGTCAGGACCACACCTGATGATAAAGCCCTTGGCACATGAACAGACGCTGACTGAAGACAACGGAGAAAAGAACCGGCATTCCAGAAGGATCGTGACCCCTGAGAAACCCTGCTCTGAGCTTCCTGGTGGGCGTGGTTTAGAAAGATTGTGAGCTTTTGTTAGGCGCATTCTTAGGCCACTTTAACTTCCTTGCAGATACCTTGACCCTGAACAGATCGTGTACCAGAAGCAGATTATGGTGGACCCAACGGAACAGTTGCAGGAGTTGATTGCATATACTCATTTCAGCAATTAGAAAAGTCTAAAACAGAATGTACTGGGGCTAGGGGCTGGGAGCTTGAGGGTCTGCCTGCTCTGAGAGTGGCTTTTGCCTGTGTTCTGATGAATTTTGCAGAATTTTCCTCCGCTTCAGCCTCCCGTTGTTGGCCGGTGCAGGCCGGGAGGCGGGGAGCCACACCCTGTGTCCGAGTGGTCTGAGGGGGTGGGGATTCTAAATGAAGCCATGTGTGTGAGTGAAGTGTACAGCCTTGGCTTTCTATACCTTTCTGAGAGCATTTGGAAACTCTTTGGATAAGAAGCCTTGCATGCTGCCTTTCCCACATACGTTCTGGATGGTATGTTTATCCGAGGGACGTGACCTCAGTTCATGTCGTAGTAACACAGCCCATCTTTTGGCTGAGGTTAGCTTGTTCCCTTGCCGTCGAAGAACTGGTTGTATGTGCAAAGTGGAATGGACTCAGAGTGGTGTTGGGACCTTGGCCTACCACTTCCTGGCAAGGTATACCTGCTTGTTTTTTCCCCAGCAGCCTTTTCGTCTGTGCCTGCACTTGGGTGGAGGTGTCCTGTAGAATTTATTGCCACTCCTTGAATAGTCCCCTTGTCAGTCCCAAGGCCTGTCATTAGAGTGTGGACTGGCTGCCTGACCTGGTCCACTGTGTCCCCACTGTCCTTTCCACCTGCTGCTGACCCTGACAGCGTGTCATCACTGGGCTCGTCCTCGAGGCCTTCATGGTTTATGAGCCTCTTGCAGACAGTAATAGATACATCTCAGAACGCTTTGTGTCATAGTGCTTACTCTCTCTGTCTTGTGGCTGAAATGTCCACTGGATCTGTAGAGCAGGATGTCCACGCCCATCCTGAGAGCTATTTCTGTCCTAGCTTTAGAAAGTCTCATGTCCACTGGCCCCATTTTGGGTTCATGTGCGACTCTGGACCAGACGTGACCTGTCTTGCTTTTACCCTCTCAGAGCCTCCACTCTCAGACGAAATGATAAACAGTACCTGTAGCCACCTGCCTATCTGAACACATGTTGATTCCTGACATTTATTTTAAACTTTCATTATTTTAAAATATATTTATTTATACTTCTCAACTTCCCCCCACCTCCCACATGCATTTGGTAGGCGGGAACTTGGCACTCACACTTCATATCCATTTTAATGGTGTGTGCCTACTGGGGCTCCTATATGTAGTTGCTTGAAAAGGCCTCAATTCCACTCCAAGATTATAAACGATGTTGGAATTTGCACTTGCTTCATTCTTCTGTCCCTTGTAACTATTGTTGCAAGGATGAGTAACGACAGTATCCCAGATGGAGTAGACGGTGGTGCTGACCCACTGTTGGGTCCCTGCTGTGTTATTTGGAGGCCTGGGGGGTGACTGGGATGCTTCCTGGTCTGGGCAGGATATCAGGCCGACAGACCACTTGCACCTGGGGTCTGAGTCTTCCATAAGCTCTGTGTCTTCTGGACTCTCTGCCTTAAATGTTCAGAAAGTGGTGTAAGTTCCTTAAGCAGCCCCCTGCCTAGGGAAAAAGTTCTTAGAGTTATTATAGACCAAGGGTGATAGAACACCGCAGTCTGCACTGAGAACCCTCTTCCACTCTGAGAGTTCTTGGAATGACCTTGCCTCAGGGAGTGCTCAGTCCTGGGTGGGTGCTGGAAAGCATCGCTGGGCAGTACTGTTCTGTCTTCACAGTGGACTGTGAGGAGGCTTCTCCTCGCCATTTTGTGGCTCAGATGGTGAGAATGGCAGCAAAGCCGTTATGCTTGGGTGTTCCCTTCCATCTCATCAGTAAATCCAGTGTTTTGGGCAAGTGCGTGACCGAGCCATCCTCGGGGTTTGACCAGGGTCAGGAAATGATTGGTGAGAGCAATTAGTAAGGATGGACGTTTAAAAATAAGTGGCAAGAAAACCAATGTGCACAAAGGATTTTCTGTAATTAAAAATAAAAGTAATATTCATCTCTCTACTCCCAAAGGTCCTAAAATTGGTTATTGAGAAGGGCTTCATCTTGTTTTCCACTCCACACCCCCAAAGACTGAGCTGGTCTAAAAGCTGGGTGCCTTTGCTACACTTTAAAAATAGTAGCACAATGCTGCTGTGACCACATAAAGCCATATTTTCACTGTCATCTCCAGCTTGTAATAGGGCTTGGTAGTTACACAGTGCTTTCCATTAGCAAGTCTGTAAACACATTATAAATGTTAACTCTTCAATTCTCCTGACACCTCCGCAGAGAGGGAGAAACTGCACGTGCCTCTGTGGGTTAGCTGTATGTTTGGGCTGGTTACATCTGCTCGAGGTGTTCTTTCCTGTATGTGATGGAGGTGGTCGAGGAACATCTGCTCTTAAGAATGATGTTCTGCAGCAGCAGACTCACAGAACCCAAGAACGGACTAACAGTTACCAAAGGGAAAGGCACTGGGGAGAATGGGTGGGAAGGGAGGGACAAGGGGGAAAAGGGGCATTACAATTAGTACACATAATGTAGCGGGGTCGGGGGGACACAGGGAAGGCTGTACAACTCAGAGAAGACAAGTAGTGATTCTATAGCATCTCACTACGCTGATGGACAGTGACTGGAATGGGGTATGCGGGGGGGACTTGATAACAGGGGGAATGTAGTAACCACATTGTTGCTCATGTGAAACATGAGCATAAGATTGCGTATCAATGATACCTTAAGAAAAAAAAAGAATGACGTTCTGTGCTGCCAAATGAAAAACCTCAAAGTATCCACAGAAGCAAGAATCTTAACGATAAGCCTTCTGATTTTTGCAAGAAGATGCCCCTAGCCTCCATAGTTTAGCCAGTTGTTATGATTCTGATTACAGATTGGATTGCTGAAATTCTTAGAAAACTTGTTCGTGAAAGGATGCAGACTTTTGTTTCTGATGTGCATTATCTGCTCCTGACATTTAAAAGGAGAAATTCATCACTGCTGCTTTGGCAGTAATTTTTATGCCTTTTTGTTATTTCTTTTAAAAAGTAATTTTTTCCTAAGATCTGCTTTTTTTTCTCTTTTTATAGCCATAAGAATAGAATACTAAATAACTTTGAAATTTATATGAGTGAATTTCAAAAGCCAGACTGGACTTGGAGGAGACTTATGGCACGCGACACAATAACTATTGTACTGTTTTAAATTTCTTTAGCCATAGCTTCAATACACTGCTTCAGTTAACCAACATGATTTCAATTTATTATGCAAATCGAACAATTATTCCATTAAAAAATCTGCTGGAAAGATTGCATACTTTGTTTCTGCTGCACAGTAAATGGTGTTGAGTGTTCCATTTTTGTTTTTTGATTCGCTTATTTTGTCCCTAATGACAAACCATTTAAAGTAAAAGTCTTTAAAGTGGCAGCATAATGTGATAATATGCCTTGACTGGTAATTTAATACTTGGATATAATGAGTTCATCTAAGAGATTTCATTAAAAACAGCAAGGTGCCTGAATACCGAAGCTGAGATGTTTTTAATCACAGAATTATAGTAATTATACAAATTCCAAGATTTTCATCAGACACAAAAGGCTTCCAGGCTAAGTGTGCACTTAAACTTAGCACTAATAACTGCATATTGTTCTAAATTACAGGAGACAGAATCCTCAGGCCAGGCGGAATGTTGGAGAGAGTGTTACGTGTTGAATTTTTAAGGAAAATTGAGAAATTAACTGTTTTGATAACATAATGGTATCTGTAAGAGGCATGTCAGAGTAACAGAAGAGGAATCTTAATGTGCGGGCATAGTGTGCAGTAGGTGAATATTCAGATAAAGTCAGTGAGCCTGTTACTGTTTCCTGTGTTTTTGGCATGGAGAAGGTGCTAGAAGGGACACCTCTCTCTTCTCTCAGGGGTCCTGAAGTTGCTAATTGACTGGAGTCCTTCCTCCAGTCATAAATAGGATAGACCACTGGTATATGAGGCCATTACTGGCCCATGACCTGGATTTCTGGGTCGAGTGACGACCATGTAAAGAATAATTTAGTTATAGTGGGGATTATTGAAAATTTTGAATTTTTATAAAAGGACCAAGACACAGTACCCTCAGGGAGTTTCTTTTTAGAAGATATGATATAAAGAGAAACATCTAAGAAGACTTTATAAACATTTCCCTGAGCAAGAAATTTTGTTTGATATTTTCCACTTATCATTCTTTCTTTTCCCTGGCTCAGGTGGGTAGGGGGACATGAGGACAGGGCTTAAGGAAAGAGTGTGCTTTTGGGTGTCCGTGATGGGTGGAAGAGGGAGGAGGGGAGTCAGGATGGCTCTGCATTTGTTACAGGGGTTTGGAGTCCAGGTATAGAGCGTGTATCTGAATGAAAGGCCCTGTGATCTGTCTGGATTCCTGAGCAGCAGCCAGGATGCAGAACTCCTCTAGAGGCTGGAGCAGAGACATGCCTGGGATTTGAGCTCTGACAGGGCAGTATCTCTGCTCTCCCTTCTTGCAGCCCCACCCCTTTTTATGGTAAACTCCTCACCCATCTGCAAGCAGAATTGGGGAGTTGGCAGGGACAAAGGTCCTCTGATTCCTTCTGAATATGTTCTCCCCATTGACTGTTTGCATATTTGAACCTCCAGGTGCTTCCTCACCACCTTGTCAGAAACCTTGAAACCGTTTTGAGATAAGCACGCGTGGGCGAGGTCCCTGTCTGCAACTGCAGTGTCTTTAAAGTTTTGATTTTTCCCTTCAGACCACCAAATAATATGAGCCATTGTGGAAAATTTACAAGATACAAATACAGAGAAGCAGAAAACCCATCATTAATCCTTCCATCCAGAGAGAATGCACTTTTTGCCATATTTTCTTTGCATCCTTTGTTTTGCATATGTATTACTCTGCAGATGCATATTTGCATCTGATTTACAAACAACTAACAACATTTAATCATCGGTCATGCACATTTTCCCTAAACCTCATGGGAGGTCTGCTGAATATTGATTGTCCTAGTGAACATGAGGGTGCTGTTATCTTGATTAAACGTTACCGCTGTTCGGTCCTTTCCCAGGTCCCTGCTTGTCATCCACTGCACATCTGGAAGGCTGTGATGGGAATGAGGGCGAACAGTTGGAGGTTTCATCTAACTCATCGCTTCTGCCTGGGAGATCATACTTTAGAAGTAGGACAGCTGCTCCACGAGGTGGTCGACTCCAAGGGCCAAGACGCGCTGTAGAAGGAATGCATGAAGGCCAATCATGAAGACCGCGCCGACTGCGGTCTAGTTCCGGAAGGCCGGTCCGCGGGTCCGGGGATGCCGCCAGTCCCGGGCGCACAGCCGACTGCTGAGTGACGATGGTGCGCCGGGGGCTGCTCGCGTGTGTCTCCCGGGTAGTGCTCCTCCCGGTGCTGCTGTGCTGTGCCGTGTCCGTCCTCTACATGCTGGCCTGCACTCCGAGAGGCAATGACGAGCAGCGGGGGCTGCCCAGGGCCAGCGGCCCCACGGGCAAGGAAGGGTACCAGGCCGTCCTGCAGGAGTGGGAAGAGCAGCAGCGCAACTACGTCAGCAGCCTCAAGAGGCAGATCGCCCAGCTCAAGGAGGAGCTGCAGGAGAGGAGCAGGCAGCTCAGGGGTGCACAGGACCGTGCCAGCGACTCTGCGGGTCTGGGCCCGGACCAGGGCGCCCCTGAGAAAACCCAGGCTGACCTGCTGGCCTTCCTGCACTCCCAGGTGGACAAGGCGGAGGTGCACACCGGCGTCAAGCTGGCCACCGAGTACGCCGCGGTGCCTTTCGATAGCTTCACACTGCAGAAAGTGTACCAGCTGGAGACGGGCCTGACCCGCCACCCCGAGGAGAAGCCCGTGAGGAAGGACAAGCGGGATGAGCTGGTGGAAGCTGTTGAATCAGCCTTGGAGACCCTGAACAGTCCTGTGGAGAGCGGCCCAGATCAGCGGTCTTACACGACCTCGGATTTCATTGAAGGTTGGCAAATTTGTAAATTGGGGTGGAAAATAGAAGAAAAGGCCCCTAGGCCCAGGCACCCAGCAGGTCCCAGCCCAGGAGGCCGGCAGGGGCCTTCAGGGATAGCTGGGGGACAGTTTTATGGGGGCAACACCAAAGGTCTATGGCGCGGATCTTTATTCTCCAGAAACGCCTATATGCGCTTGCCTTGTCAGGGAAAGCCCAGTCCTTGAGTGGGCAGGTTCACTGTGGCTTGGCAGAAGGTAGAACTTCCTGGCTTTCATTTTTTTTTAATGATCTAAAGATATAGAACTTTGAAACCCAAATAGAGAATGATAGGCTTTAACTTGTCCCTTCTCCAGCACATCTAGAGATTGGGCCCGATTTTCAGGCCCATGAACAGAATAACAGCAACCATGTGCCAAGTACTGTTCTAGGAACTTTACACTTAGTAATTCACTTTCTCCTCAGACTGACCCCATTAGGGGATGAGGAAATTGAAGTTCAGATTAATTAAGTGAATCACCTAAGTTTCCTCAGTTAGAAAGTGACAGAGCCAGGATCTGAACCTGGGAGGTCTGATTCCAGAGTCATGTCACACGGATTGTCAGAGTACCTGAAAACTAGTGAGACGAAAGCCTCCACTTTTTTCACGGGCACGGAAAAACCTACTATTAGTTTGTGTTTGTATCTAAGTTTAGAAGAAAGTGGCTTTGTCTAGTTTCTTGGAAGACTCACGAGTAGCTTCCTCTTATCAATTTTCCCAGTTACTAGTTCAAAAATCAACTGATAATTTTGTCGAGGAAGTGCCTTGGCGGGCAGCCAGTTCTTCCCGTTTCTGAACAGAATCTACCCCAACTTCCCAGACATGAAGGTGCGTCCACATAATTCCATCCCTGCCTGGCCGTGACAGCTCATGGGCCTGCTGTGATCAGAGACCCTCTGGCTGCCGCTTATGACTGTTCTTTTGGGACACTTTCCCTTATGATATTTTCTACTTTGTATGCGAACCATAAATTCATGCAATTTAGTGTAGAGTCAGGTAAAGAAATCTTTTACAAGAGCAAGTGTTTGGTGTCAGAATTAAAAAAAAAAACCCTCATTTATGTGAGGTACTAAAAACACCTAGCACATTCGTTTGCTGGTGAGTGTAAGTATAGGGTGAGTACTCGGGGAGAGCTGGAAATACCAGAATGCAGTGGCCTCGCGTTTTACAGGGTTTTAGAGCACCTGAAGCATTTCCATATACATCATCTTACTAGCCGGCCCCCAGGGAGAATCATTAAACAAATTTTTAAACACATCCTGGCTGCCACCCCCCCCAGAGTGTGCTGTAAGGGCTGCCCACATGCAAAGCCATTTGAAAGAGCTTGATTACGTATCAGCGCCTGCAAGTTGGAATGTTTGCCCTTGTGATTTTTAATCTGCCTTCATATTTGAAATTTCTGCCTGCTTTTCTCTGTACAGCATCTTAGGGCCTATTGTTCTCAGTTGGTGGTGATGCAGGCCTCTTGTCCCTGGGTTTATTTGCTCTGCGATAAGGCTGACTTTCCAGTAAGGACGCCGTTTCATAGCTACCCCGTGCTGCTCTCATGGGCGCTACACAGCCTGTGTTTTGAGGCCAAATTTTGTGAAGGTCTAGTCAGCTGTTTTCATACGATGAGTAAATAGACACCATAAATAGACGTATTTAGACCTATTTGACTGTCATAAGAAGCACAGTTTATTTCATTTTTCATTCTTATCACAAAAGATTGTGCAGGCTATGTTTTATATTCTCAGGAAATGGGGCATTCTGAACGATTCCACTAGTCAGAGGGAGCTGCAGGGAGGTAGAGTAAATTCAGCATAAGGAGTAGCTTTTCCATAGCGATGTTTCAGAGCAAGGTGGAAGTGCTGTCACTCCAGGAGTCCTGTCACCCGCTGGAGGGTCCTGTGGCTGGGCTGTAACCCCCGATTCTAGCATCAGGGAGGCGGGTGGACTGGCTCACGTTTGAGGACCTTTTCAGTCCTGGATCGTGATTCTTAGATCAATACCTAGTGAAGGAGAAAGAAGGGAGTGGAAACGGTCTGATTGGAAATCTGTTTTCTATAATGAGTTAGAACATGGGGACCTTGTCAGAGTGAAGTATGTATATTTTTTAAAAATTCAAATAGAGTTGATATGATATTATATTGGTTTCAGGTGTACAACATAGTGATTCAATTATATACATTACAAAATGGGAGTGAAGTAGACCTTGCAAATAACTTATTTAGGTTTCTAAAAAGAAATCAAACCTTTATACTGATTTTGTGTTTGCGGTGTCAGTGGTCCAAACGCTGGAGCAGGTCAGTGGAAGCCCCTGGGGAAAGTTTAGAGTACAAATAGGGGTTCCACACCCTCAGAGTGTTCTAAATGAAAGTGACAGTTTTGTGGGTCCGTAAACTGGTACAATGTAGATGGGATTATTTTTGTTTAAAGAAACAATAATAAAAGCCCATGGAATGCTTCCAGACGGTGACAGTTATGTAAGACCTGGGGGGCAGGTGGCTTGATGGCATTTGCCTGGGATGCGGTGTGGCTTTGACCAAGACCCTGAAGCTCCTTGAGGCTCGGTTTCCTGATCTGTCAGGAAGAGACTTGGCTTAGATGTCCCCCAAGTCCCTCTCAGCCCCAGCCTTTTGCAAAATGTTTCTTTTCCTTTATTTGTCCTTTGCCAAGCCACCACTCCTGCTCTGCTACCCACTCTGCTGGGTGACCCAGGGCACGGCACCTACCCTTTGGGCAAGTCCTCTCTAAAAGGAGAAAGTCAAATGGATTATTTGTGCAGTCTGGTCTGACTGTGGTCACTTTCTACAGTTCTGTGAAGCTCATGGGTGGAGAATAAGGTGTTAAAGACTAATTTACTACCTATTGATTTAATGATCATCTATCTCTAAAACACAGAAGGAGCAACCTTGGCCTTTCTTTTCCCCAGATATTTGTTGGCACTGATTTCTGCTTTGGATTCTCACATAGTAGCTTGAATTTTTTTTTACAACCATCTGGGGAGAGAAGTTAAAGTAGAAAAACAAAGATCAGGTCCCATGTTTAAGGATGTCTGGCTGTTTATCTCCTTGAGTAAACTGGAAACCTTCCTTTATGTGTGTGGCTTAGCTATTCCTTCAGTGTGGGATATAGATTCCTAGTTAAATCTGAGTAGTGCGACTTTTGGCTTTCATTTCATAATTGTAAAAAACAACTCTTGGACTGTTTGGCAGTCATAAATTTGACATCATTCCATTAAGCAGTTCAACTTTCTGGGTTATTCCTCCGCTACCACCCATGATCACATCTGCTGCTCAGCCCTCTGGGAGGCGTTTGTGTCACCATGGGGCTGCTCTTCTGCCGCCTGCCTGTGCAGCTCACCCTCCTCCAGCTTTTGTGGGATTTAGTGGTGGCAAGAGTGTGTTAAATACTAAAAGAGTTGATTTTGGGGTGGGATGGAGCCAAACCAGATGCACAGGAAATTGGAGGGTTTGAGGACCCTTGGAGATGCATCCTAAAATGGGATAAAGAAGCAGCTAAAACACCTTAGTAGCTGCCCTCCCAGCAAGTCCTGACCTCCTGTGCTCCACACCCCAGACAGACCTCATGCTTTCTGGGAAGCTAAGACCTGCCACAGGGAGACTGAGTTTTTGACTTGTGTTGCTCAGGTCTCACCAGGACCCCTGAGAGGCGCCCTGGAGCACTTTGCTAGAGCTTCCTTAGATGAGTTAGATGCAGGGCTGTGAGCCAGTGCTTGGGACTCTGAGGCATTCCCTGGGGCACTTTCCTCAGCAGGTGTCTCAGCTGTATGCTTCCTTCTCAGCCACCCTGTGACTAGGGGAGAAGAGGTAAGGCTTTCAGGTGCATTTCTGGGCATTTGGGGGGCATCTGGGTATCATGGTGTAGAAGTAAGAGGAAGTGGGGATTCTGTGGGTCTGGCCTATGTTTGAAGGGTGGGTGGATGGGAAAGGAGCAGAGAGACTTGCTGGCAGTCAGGACAGCAAGAGGACTTCAGGTCCTGGGCTGGCCTCAGTTCTCAGCCAGCATCTCCAAGGCACGAGGGCCCTAGGACTCAGGTATGAGGAATTCTTTGTGCAATGATGGTGAGAAGAAGGTAGCCCAGCCTTGGAGTACCCCCAGTGGGCAGAGTCTGGCCTCCATCACGGCAAGCAGAGGAGCTCACGCTAGAATACATGCTCTGCCGTCACAGAATATTTTGAAATTCTTGCTCCAATTCGAACAATGAACCCTACGTTTTCATTTTGTACTGGGCCCTGCAAACTAGGTAGGCATTCCCACCTCCAAGGCTGAGTCTGAAGGGAAAGGCAAGGAAAGAGGAAGACGGGCCGAGAGAATCAGCTGTGCCACGCTGATCCCGACACCTGGCTGACGGTGGCTCTATCCACCTCCCATGCCTGGAAGAGGTGGGAACTGAGTTTGACATACACCTGTGTGTACAGAAGATTTTGTTCCAAGACTACAGAAGTGACGTTTTGTTAGTGTTTTTATTGTACTCAAAACAGTCTTTTTGAGGAGATTTTTTAAAAAATTGAGATATTTTTGTTCTTCCTATGTTTCTTGTTGAGAATGTGCTATGAGAGAGTGTTGAGGCACCCTGGGGTGTCCGGGATGGAGGAAGGTGGCATTGGCAGGAGCAGTGGGCAAAGGCTCAATGGAGAGATGCCGGACTGGCGCCTCACAGAAGCTGGAAGGGAGTGCTGGGGGCCCTAGGCAAGGGGCCCCTTCAACCACGATGGTTGCATAGGGGATGCTATTCACATTCTAGCCTGCCCAGCCACAATGGCTGGGGAGTGATGCTTATAGAAGGGTCTGTAGTATTTTTTTTAATTAAGGTATCATTGATATACACTCTTATGAAGGTTTCCATTAAAAACATTATGGTTACTACATTCATCCATATTATCAAGTCACCCCCATACCCCATTGCAGTCACTGTCCATCAGCGTAGTAAGATGACACAGAGTCCCTACTTGTCTTTTCTGGGCTACACTGTCTTCCCCGTGACCCCACATACACCATGTGCAACAACCATGATACTCCACAATTCCCTTCTCCCTCTCTCCCCACCCGCCCTCCCCCACCCCTCCCCTTTGGTAACCGCTAGTCCCTTCTTGGAGTCTGTGAGTCTGCTCCTGTTTTGTTCCTTCAGTTTTGCTTCAATGTTATACTCCACAAATGGGGGAAATCATTTGGTATTTGTCTTTCTCCACCTGGCTTATTTCACTGAGCATAATATCCTCCAGCTCCGTCCATGTTGTTGCAAATGGTAGGATTTGTTTTCTTCTTATGGCTGAATAATATTCCATTGTGTATATGTACCACATCTTCTTTATCCATTCATCTACTGATGGATGCTTAGATTGCTTCCATATCTTGGCTATTGTAAATAGTACTGCAGCAAACATAGGGGTGCATATGTCTTTTTGAATCTGAGAACTTGTATTCTTTGGGTAAATTCCTAGGAGTGGAATTCCTGGGTCAAATGGTATTTCAATTTTTAGTTTTTTGTGGAACCTCCATATTGCTTTCCACATGGTTGAATTAGCTTACATTCACACCAGCAGTGGAGGAGGGTGCCCCTTTCTCCGCATCCTCGCCAGCATTTATTGTTCCTAGTATTTTCGATGTTGGCAATCCTAACTGGTGTGAGGTGATATCTCAGTGTGGTTTTAATTTGCATTTCCCTGATAATTAGTGATGTGGAGCATCTTTTCATGTGCCTGTTCGCCATTTGAATTTCTTCTTTGGAGAAGTATCTGTTCATATCCTCCACCGATTTTTTAATAGGCTTATTTGCTTTTTGGGTGTAGAAGCCTGTGAGTTCTTTATATATTTTGGATGTTAACCCCTTGTCGGATATGTCATTTACAAATATATTCTCCCATACTGTAGGATGCCTTTTTGTTCTGCTGATGGTATCCTTTGCTGTACAGAAGCTTTTTAGCTTGATGTAGTCCCAGTTGTTCATTTTTACTTTTGTTTCCCTTGCCCATGGAGGTGCATTCAAGAAAAGTTTCTCATGTTCATATTCAGGAGAGTTTTGCCTATGTTTTCTTCTAAGAGTTTTATGGTTTCATGACTTACATTCAGGTCTTTGATCCATTTTGAGTTTACTTTTGTGTATGTAGTTAGAAAATAATCTAGTTTCATTCTCTTACATGTAGCTGTCCAGTTTTGCCAACACCAGCTGTTGAAGAGGCTGTCATTTTCCCATTGTATGTCCATGGCTCCTTTATCGTATATTAATTGACCATATATGCTTGGGTTTATATCTGGGCTCTCTAGTCTGTTCAATTGATCTATGGGTCTGTTCTTGTTCCAGTACCAAATTGTCTTGATTACTGTGGCTTTGTAGTAGAGCTTGAAGTCGGAGAGTGTAATCCTCCCACTTTATTCTTCCTTCTCAGGATTGCTTTGGCTATTTGGGGTCTTTTGTGGTTCTATATGAATTTTAGAACTATTTGCTTTAGTTGATTGAAGAATGCTGTTGGTATTTTGATAGGGATTGCATTGAATCTGTAGATTGCTTTAGGCAGGATGGCCATTTTGACAATATTAATTCTTTGACAATATTAATCCATGAGCATGGGATGTGTTTCCATTTGTTGGTTTCTTCTTTAATTTCTCTCATGAATGTCTTGTAGTTTTCAGAGTATAGGTCTTTCACTTCCTTGGTTAGGTTTATTCCTAGGTATTTTATTCCTTTTGATTCAATTGTGAATGGAATTGTTTTCCTGATTTCTCTTTCTGCTAGTTCATCTTTAGTGTATAGGAATGCCACAGATTTCTGCATGTTAATTTTGTATCCAACTTTGCTGAATTCTGATACTAGATCTAGTAGTTTTGGAGTGGATTCTTAAGGTTTTTTTTACATACAATATCATGTCATTTGCAAACAGGGACAGTTCAACTTCTTCCTTGCCAATCTGGATGCCTTTTATTTCTTTGTTTTGTCTGACTTCCATGACGAGGACCTCTTAAACTATGTTGAATAAAAGTGGGGAGAGTGGGCGTCCTTGTCTTGTTCTGATCTTAAAGGAAAAGTTTTCAGCTTCTTACTGTTAAGTATAATGTTGGCTGTGGGTTTGTCATAGATGGCCTTTATTATGTTGAGGTACTTGCCCTCTATACCCATTTTGTTGAGAGTTTTTATCATGAATGGGTGTTGAATTTTGTTGAATGCTTTTTCAGCATCTATGGAGATGTTCATGTGGTTTTTTTCCCTCTTTTTGTTGATGTGGTGGATGATGTTGATGGATTTTCGAATGTTGTACCATCCTTGCATCCCTGGGATGAATCCCACTTGATTATGGTATATGATCCTCTTGATGTATTTTTGAATTTGGTTTGCTAATATTTTGTTGAGTATTTTTGCATCTATGTTCATCAGGAATATTGGTCTGTAATTTTCTTTTTTTTGTGGTATCTTTGCATGGTTTTGGTATTAGAGTGATTGAGTTTGGGAGTTGAATGAGTTTGGGAGTATTCCCTCCTCTTCTACTTTTTGGAAAACTTTAAGGAGGATGGCTATTAGGTCTTCACTAGATGTTTGATAAAATTCAGCAGTGAAGCCATCTGGTATAGGAGTTTTGTTTTTAGGTAGTTTTTTGATTACCAGTTCAGTTTGGTTGCTGATAATTGGTCTGTTCAGATTTTCTGTTTCTTCCTGGGTCAATTTTGGAAGGTTGTATTTTTCTAGAAAGTTGTCCATTTCTTCTAGGTTATCCAGTTTCTTAGCATATAATTTTTCATAGTATTTGCTAATAATTCTTTGGGTTTCTGTGGTGTCCGTAGTGATTTTTCTGTTCTCATTTCTGATTCTGTTTATGTGTGTAGTCTCTCTTTTTTTCTTGATAAGTCTGGCTAGGGATTTATCTATTTTGTTTATTTTCTCAAGGAACCAGCTCCTGCTTTCGCTGATTCTTTCTACTGTTTTATTCGTCTCAATTTTATTTATTTATGCTCTAATCTTTATTATGCCCCTCCTTCTACTGACTTTGGGCCTCATTTGTTCTTCTTTTTCTAGTTTCATTAATTGTGAGTTTAGACTGTTCATATGGGATTGTTCTTCTTTCCTGAGGTAGGCCTGTTTTGCAGTATACTTCCCTCTTAACACCACCTTCACTGTGTTCCACACATTTTGTGGTGTTGAATTATTGTTGTCTTTTGTCTCCATATATTGCTTGATCTCTGTTTTTATTTGGTCATTGATCCATTGGTTATTTAGGAGCATACTGTTAAGCCTCAATATGTTTGTGGACTTTTTTGTTTTCCTTGCATAATTTATTTCTTGTTTCATGCCTTTGTGGTCTGAGAAGCTGGTTGGTACAATTTCAGTCTTTTTGAATTTACTGAGGCTGTTTTTGTCGCCTAGTATATGATCTATTCTTGAAAATGCTCCACGTGCACTTGAGAAGAATATGTATCCTGTTGCTTTTGGATGGAGTGTTCTGTAGATGTCCATTAGGTCCATCTGTTCTAATACGTTGTTCAGTGCCTCTGTTTCCTTACCTCCTTTCTGTCCAGTTGATCTGTCCTTTGGTGGGTTAAAGTCTCCTAAAATAAATGCATTGCACTCTATTTTCCCATTTAATTCTATTAGTATTTGTTTCACATATGTAGGTGATCCTGTGTTGGAGGCATAGATATTTATAATAGTTATATCCTCTTGTTGGACTGACCCCTTTATCATAATGTAATGTCCTTCTTTATCTCTTGTTACTTTCTTTGTTTTGAAGTCTATTTTGTCTGATACAAGTACTGCAGCTCCTGCTTTTTTCTCCCTATTGTTTGTATGAAATATCTTTTTCCATCCCTTCATTTTCAGCCTGTGTATGTCTTTGTGTTTGAAGTGAGTCTCTTGTAGGCAGTATATAGATGGGTCTTGTTTTTTTTTTAACCATTCAGTGACTCTATATCTTTTGATTGGTGCATTCAGACCATTTACATTTAGGTTGATTATCGATAGTTATGTACTCATTGCCATTGCAGGCTTTAGATTCGTGGTTACCAAAGGTTTAAGGGTAATTCCCTTACTACCTGACAGTCTAATTTAACTCACTTTGTATGCTATTACAAACACAACCTAAGTATTCTTTTTTTCTTTTCCTCCTTTTTCTTCATCCTCCATTCTTTGTATGTTATGAATCATATTCTGTACTCTTTGTCTTCCCTTGGGTGACATCAATTTACCCTTAGGAATACTTCCATCTATAGGAGTCCCTCCAAAATGCACTGTAGAGGTGGATTGTGGGAGGTAAATTCTCTCAGCTTATGCCTATCTGAAAATTGTTTAATCCCTCCTTCAAATTTAAATGATAATCTTGCCAGGTAGAGTATTCTTGGTTTGAGGTCCTTCTGCTTCATTGCATTAAATATATCATGCCACCCCTTCTGGCCTGTAAGGTTTCTGTTGAGAAGTCTGGTGATAGCCTAATGGGTTTTCCTTTGTATGTGATCTTTTTTCTCTCTCTGACCGTTTTTAATACTCTGTCTTTATCCTTGATATTTGCCATTTTAATTATTATATGTCTTGGTGTTGTCTTCCTTGGTTCCCTTGTGTTGGGAGATCTGTGCATCTCCATGGGCTGAGAGACTATATCTTACCTCAGATTGGGGAAGTTCTCAGCAATTATGTCCTCAAAGACACTTTCTATCCTTTTCTCTCTCTTCTTCTTCTTCTGGTACCCCTATGATGCGAATATTGCTCCGTTTGGTTTGGTCACACAGTTCTCTCAATATTCTTTAATTCTTAGAGATTTTTTTAAATCTCTGTGCCTCAGCTTCTTTGTATTCCTGTTCTGTAATTTCTATTTTATTTACTGTCTCCTCTACTTCATATAATCTGCTTTTAAATCCCTCAATTGTATGTTTAATTTCAGATACTATATTCTTGAATGTTTGTATCTTATTCCTGAATTCCTCCCTGAGTTCTTGTATGTTTTTTGTAGGTCCATGAGCGTGTTTATGAATTTTATTTTGAAATCTCTTTCAGGAAGATTGATGAGTTCAGTTTCACTTGGCCCTCTTTCTGGTGTTTGTGGGATTTTGGTTTGATCCAGTTTCTTTTGACGTTTCATATTTGTAGGTGGTGCCCTCTAGTGCCCAGAAGCTGTCCTGTCTGAAGCTGCTCAGCCCCTGGGGGAATGGCGTGGGTTGCAGGGGAGCGGCAGTGATGCCCTTTTCCTTGAGGTGTACTAGTTTCCCCAGGTTTAGACAGTCTGCTGCAGCCTTCTTTCCTGTTGCTCGTTCAGGATTTGATGTATTTGCTATATTTTCATATTATATGTGGTTTCGGGAGGAGCTCTGTCTCACCGCTCACACTGCCATATTTATCCTCAGCTCATGTCTGTAGTTTTTCAACCAGCCCCCGAGTGCGTGCCACCTTCGGGCCATGGGTGAGGTCCTACCCCAGGGCTTCAGCAACACGTGTGGGTGGGTGGCTGCCTGCTGCCTGTGCAGAACATCCCCGTGTTTTGGGGGCCGGGAAGAAGCATGAAGCCAGGTCTCAGGATCTCCTTGCATATGTTGGGAGGAATTGGGGGTCATTGAGGGGCTGATTCTTGGTTCCTGGGCGTTATAATTGGTGGTAGGATGTGGACCAGATGGTCAGAGATGACCTTGAGGATGTGGGACTCAAGCTGCCTCGCTGGGGAGTGAGGTGGGTGGATCAGCAGCAGAGGGTGGGTGTCAGAAAGCTGAGTGACCCAAGAATAGGATCGGGTGCAGAGTTAGGGCAGAGGCCCACCTGGCTGACAAGCAGGTCCCAAGAGGCCCTAGAGACGTAGCTTGAAAGGTCCCTGAGTGCCAGTCATAGGATCTTAGCTCACAGGGGCCAACTGGATCTGAAGTCAGAAGGTCCTTCCTTCTCAGGAGGCAGTGAGCTCAGTTATTGGGTCCCAAATGCTCCCGCAGCCCCCAAGTGCCATGGTTCCCAAGTGCTCTTGGATGCCCTGTGGTCAGGGAAGGGGCCTTGTCAGAGGTTCATTCTGCCAGTCAGTCTGCACTGTGCCCCATTTATGACCTTGCACAATACTAGGGGGTTACTGAACCCCCTCTTCCACCAGTGAGGCAGACACTCCATACTTCCGGTCTGTCAGTGTGGAATCTGAAACTCAAAGAGGGTAAGTAGCACCCTCAAGGTCACTCAGCTGGTGAGCAGTGGACCAAGATTCCCGAGCTTTAGATCTTACCTCTTCGCCTCCAGCAGTGTCTGACCCTAAACACACCTTTCTCTGCTTCTCTGGTCCCAGAATGATGCGGGGAAATCTCTTAAAAAGGCATTCAGGGCGTGCAAACCCCCATGGGAGAGGTCCCACACTGGGGAGTTGTGTGAATTCTCTTGGGAAGAAGTTTAGATAGGAAAAGAAGGAAAAACAGGAGCTCCTGGGGGAGATGAGACACAGGAAGCAGATGCTGAGATGGAGCATTCACTTATCCCATGGATGAGCTCGGCGATAAGAAGCCGTTATCACGGCAGTGTCATTTGAGTTGCGCAAACATGCGTGTCTTCTCGGAATCGTTATATTATGGAAGGGGGCAGGGGGCGGAAAGAGGAGAGAACATTGAATTCAAAACATCTCATGGAGAGGCTGCTCGGTAGGCTTGTCGGCTCCTTAAGGAGAGAGACAGGGTTTATGTTTCTGTTTTAGTCTCCCAGTTATGCTGCTGTCTGTCTGTTCTGCATTTTATATAAGTCCTCAGTGTAGGCAATGTTGGAGGACTCCACAGTCTGATGCCAGCTTACCTTTTCAGGTTCATTTCTTGCCCTTGCCCTCCCACCACTGATCCTTATCCTGTAGCACACCTGCTCTGACATCCCTCTCTCCCTCTGCACGCATCTTCACCAGAAAAGCCCGGGCTCCCTACCTCTCTACCCAGCATCCCACTTCTGTAAGGCATTCCTCTCTGCAGTCTTTCTGAGTCTTCCAGCTGAAGTTCCCTCCCCACCTTCCCAAGGCAGTGCGCTCCCCAGGCCACAGTTAGCTTTCTAGCTCTTCATTTACATTCAGCCAGTCTTCACACACAGCTTTCAGCACAGGACCCGGTATTCAGTCGGTTCTCCTGTTCATTAATTTCACAGCCCTCATAGCGGCCTTTCCTGTTCGGGAGCCAGCTGAGTGAGCCTTAGAGAAGACAAGCGCCAATGGGGTCCTCCTGCCACATGGGCTCAGCCTGGCCTCCCGACTCACTGCCCCACATGTGGTGCTTCCCACAGCGCTGGGGCCACGCCTCCTTCAGCTTGCAGCTCCCATACCCACTGTGTGCACTACATGATCCATACATACAAAAGAAACTGCTTGAAACCTTTGGAAGGAAAATTTATATAAAATCCAAGGTATACACAATACCTTACAAATCTGGTCTGCTCTGAAAGTTCCACTGTAAATTAGTTGTTTGGATGAGAGGGTACCTTCTATAGAACTAATACCATAAATAGTAGTTGGGTTCCTGGGATCGAACATACATCTGATTTAAACTCCAGATTTAGCCAGAGGTTGAGGCTAAGCGGGTGCAGAAAGTAGCTTCTTTAGAAGGTATTTTCATTTTCTGCCCCTTAGGTATTAATGGCATATTCTCAATGTAGCACCTAATGCTAAAATCAGTTTTTAAAAACTCTTTATTTTGAATTCATTTTAGAGTTACAGAAGAATTTGAAAGTAGCATGGAGAGTTCTTGTCTACCCTTCACCTGGCTTCCCCTAATGTCAGTATTTTCCATAACCACCCGGGAAGGCTACACTGGTGCCATAATATTAATGAAGTCCTATCTAGACTTTGTTTTGTTTCTGTATTTCTCTAACTTGGTGTTCTCTGAGCTTCTTGTATCTATGGTTTGGTGTCATGTCTGTCATTCATTTTGGAAATTACAAGCCAATATTTTTTCAAATATTTCTTTGCCCCATTCCTTCCTTCTGTCTTCTGGACTCCCAATTATGTGCATGTCATGACGCTCACCATTGTCTCACAGCTCTTGGATGTTCTGTTTGTTTTGACTTTTGTTCTCTTTGTGTTTCAGTTTGGGCAACTTTTACTGACTCCCCTCAAGTTCTTTCCTGAGCACGCACAAGGCCATGGCTGGGCCCGTCCAAGGTGTTCTTTGTCTCTGTTGCTGTATTTTTAATTTCTAGCTTTTCCGTTTGATTCTCATCGTTTCCATTCGCTGCCGGTGTTACCCATCTGATCACACGCTGTCCGCATTTCCCACTGGAGCCTGTAATGTGTTCGTCATAGTTATGTTGAATGCCTTCTCAGATATTTCCAGCACCTGTGTCATGTCTGAGTCTGGTTCTGCTGACTGCTTTGTATCTTGAATTTTTTCTTGCCTTTTCCCATGCCTAATAACTTTTGTCAAAAGCTGGATACTGTGTAGCCAGTAGAGAGGGAGGTAAATGGTGCTTACACCCGGGAAGGGCGCACTTCCTCCTCCTGGGCCCTCAGCGTGTGTCTGTGGGGGGAGCTGGCCTGCTCAGGAGTTGGGCCGGGTCTGAGGTCTATTGTCACTGTGATCACCCTGAGGACCCCACAGGCTTCATTTCTTAGAGACACCTGGGGGTAGGGTGGAGGTTGCTGGAGGGCTGTGTGCTAAGCCCCGAGGTCTGTTCCCTCCTTGCTCTGCACCTGGGGAGGTACTGGTGCGTCTCTCCTGTCCCGTCCCAGCAGTTGTACTGGCAGCTTGTTGGCTCGGCTGTGCAGGGCAGTGGGGAGGGGGGCGGCCTCTGGCGTTCTGATTAAATCTCTGTCCTACACCGGCACCGTGTCAGTGGGGCTTCTGTCCCACCCCCAGGAATAAGGCTCTTATAGTCCTCCTCCTGCTGCCCTGAGTCATCGCCAGCTCCCTGGGGACTGCCCACCAACACCTGTTCCATAGGCAGGAGGCAGCAGGGAAGGTTTAGGGGGCATTTCTTACCCCTCCCACACAGCTGCTGTGCCCTCCCTGGGCCTGCATCACAGAGACACTTTCCCAAGGAGCTTTCTGAGTCTTCTGTGAGCACCTGGTGAGGTTCCTGGAGAAGGAGCCAGCAAGAGAGCCTAGCTTTCTCCACATTTCTGGACCTGGGGCCACCCTTCCTGCCAGCCTATACTTGTCCTTCATCGTTCTGAGAGTCTCTGCTTTCCTGCTTCCTGTTGCCTGGGCCCCAGCGAGCAGGTACTTGCTGCGGCTCTTCTCTGCCTGCAGGCTGCTGTGCTGATTTGTTCCGCGATCTCAGCCCACCATCCACTGAGCTTGAAAGTCTTGCATTTGAAGTAAGTCAGCTCTTTTTCATTGTGAGTGATGCTTCTTCAAGCTCCCTATAAGCTTCCTGAGGGTAAGCAGAAGTGTGAAACCGCTTTCTAAAGTCATATTTTAGGACCGTTGATCACTTTATCTACTTCCGTTTCTCTGCAAATCCGTAATCTCTTCTCACAATCTAGTATCAGCTGTCATGCGCCATCTGACAGCATAAAGATAACCTGAATTGTGTTGATTTTACTCATGAGTGGGAATGTGGTGGTAACATTCCAAATCTGGAAATCCATTATTAGAAGGTTTCCTTGGAGCCAAAACCTCAAATTCCATGATCTCTTTTCTACGGCCAGGAAACAAAGAAATGGCACTTTGCTTAAAACTCTATCTTCTGTCATGTCCCTGTCTTTGAGTTTTAGTGGTTCAGGGTTGGGTACTTGTATTTCTTCTCTCAAATGCTGTATTATCATGAAGTAAAATTATCCTTATTGTGGCAATTTATAATTTACAAGCATGCTTCCCCAGTCTGGGGGTGTTAAGCCACCCCTGTCTCCTCGTTGCCAGAATTTGGGGGCATTCTTTTCTGTCCTTCCTTTCACCTTAGCGTGCCTGGAATCCCTATCACCCTCATGCCAGGGTTGACATGAGGCCCTGTTAGCTGGATAGGGGAGGTGAAAGGGCAGCAGAGGGGAGGGATAAGGCGATGTAGTGAGTGTTCCCACCTCCAATAGCCACCTTCCCCTCCCGCTGCGGGCCTGGAGACCTGGCGGCAGCTGAAGTGTCCACTCCACTGCCTCATCTCTTAATCCTCAATCCTGCCCCTATTCAAACCCTTGGTTAGGAAATGAAGCCAAGACTTTAAAACCCCAGAAGCCTGTGCTCGTCCTCTGAATCCCGTCTTGCTCCCCGCTCTGGGCATGCCCCAGGCAGTCACCTCTCCTCCCTCCCTTCCTCTGCCCATCCCATGGCTGGGAGCCTGTATCCTGTAAGCCACCACCAGTGAGTTAGAGCTCCCGCATCCCCAGTTTCCCTCCCCAATCCCCTGCCTGTCCTGTGGGGGACGGGGTGTGTGTGGGGTATCTTCCCACACTCAGAACGCTGTTCTGACTTCTGAAGTTATAACTGGGAATGATTTCAGTTAGCTGCTGGGCCGTTTGGTATAGCCTATCAATGCTGTCCTGCAGGCACGGGGCGGGTTAAAGAGGCCTCCGTGGGCTGGTCTGAGGACTTCACCACAACAGATTGTACTGCTTCTGGCCATTTGCAGTGACTTACAGATCACCTTCTGAACACAGCCCATTTGTAAATAGAGGTCTACCCCCTGTTTTTCCTTTGCATTGTAAATGTCTATCTCAGCAGCTGCCAGAGCCTTTCTGCACAAGTCAGAATCTATCTGATTTACCAGGGAAAGAGAGCTTATGGGAGGCAGTGATGAGATTATTTTGACTAAGCAAGACAGGGTCTGGAAGCGTCTTTTTCCTCTCTCCATCTGCTTCCACCGAGGTTCCTGAGCAGAAGTCATCATCCTCGGAGAGAAATGGGCTTGCTCTTCCTCAGAGTGAAAGGTCTGCCTGGCCTTCTGCCCAGACGACTTTATTCTCATTCTAGGACCTGGAGTCGCAGAGCTGGGGGGAGGGGACACCGGGAAGAGGGGCTCTATGAGGGAATGCTTGGCTGAGTCCACTGGGTTCTCCTCTCCCCGGCCTCTTGCTGTTTCTGTGGACGTAGATGAAGGAACAGGCCTTTCCGACCTTGGCGGTTCCATGTAGTTTATCAGTGGTGTGGAAAATACAACTCTGAGAGGTGACATCATCTGTCAGATTTTGTAGGGAGATACTGGTGGTGGAGAACAGAGCCAGGAGGGAATTAGATTGCGGGAGGGGGTCACCAGGTCAGGCATGACTCAAGACTTTGCATTTGTTAAGTGCAGGGATAAGTGGCAGTGGGAGACGGAGGTCTGTGCTTCGAGATTTTGAGAGACTCGGATAGGCAGGAGTCTGTTCTCTCATCAGACACGCCCTAAGCCCCAGGCACAGTTGGTCCTGGGTGTGGACAGAGTTACACATGTGGCCCCTGCCCCCTTCACAAGCTCCAGAGCCAGTGGCGGTGGGGGGATGCCCACATATACAGGCGATGACAGCTCAGAGCCACACTTAAACAAGTGGCATGGGGGAGAGAATTTGCCGTAGGGTGGCCTGCAGAAGGAAGGCTACCCTTTCTCTGCGATTTGAAAGATAAGTGAGAATTGTTTAGGCCTAGGGTGTGCGTGAGCTATGGGGAGGGGGGCTTCCGGCAGAACATGGAGGCAGGTGAAAGCTTGGGGCATTCAGGGAGCCACAGGCAGTCAGCTAGTGCTGGGGGATCAAGTGGGTCTGGGCGGGGGGAGAAGCGTGGCAGGGGACGGCCCTGAGGAGGTAGGCGGGTCTGGGATCATCAGGCGTCCTACACGCCGAGAGTTTGTAGTTTATCCCACGGGGCATATGGCGCTATTGACCATTTTAAATCACGGTTATGTTTGCTTCATGATGGGTGGAGGGTATATTTGAGTGGGTTAAGAGTAGAGGCAGATTTGGAAAAGAGTTTGGTCTTTCCTCAAAATGGTAAACATACCGGTACCATATGACCCAGCAATTCTACTCCCAGGAATGTACCCAAGAGAAGTGAGAGCATACGTTCACACGACTTGTGCACAGATGTTCCTAGTAGCAGTTCACCATGGCCCGATGGTGGAAACCATCCAAATGTCCATCAAAGGATGGACTGATAAACAACGTGTGACATATCCATACAACAGACATTATTTTGTCCTAGAAAGCGATGAAGTATGGATACACGCTACAATGT
Organism: Phataginus tricuspis; assembly: GCA_029783875.1. Taxonomy (NCBI): domain Eukaryota; kingdom Metazoa; phylum Chordata; class Mammalia; order Pholidota; family Manidae; genus Phataginus; species Phataginus tricuspis. The sequence continues at coordinate 1,403,222 of JAQQAC010008525.1, read as the reverse complement.
GGATGTCCCTTGAAAACAATCTGCTGGGTGAAAGAACGCAGACACAAAAACTACATCCTGTGTGACCCTGACACGAAATGTCCAGCAGGCAGATCTATAGACACAAAAAGGAGACTATTGGTTGCCTAGGACTCTAGGTTTAAGGGGGGGAACAGTGACTGCTAACAGGCGCAGGTTTCTTAGGGAGAGGAAACGCTCTAAACATAGATCACAGACATGGCTGCACACTTCTGAGTACAGTGAGGAAGCCGACTTACACCCTTTAAAGGGTGAATTGTTTGGTATGTGAACTATATCTCAATAAAACCACTTGTAAATAAATAAAAATAACTGCCACACAATCTCTGTCCTCGAAAGAAAGGAGGAACCTGGGAGACTGATGAAAAGGCTTTAAAAATAGTTGACGTGATGACATTTCCTGCACAGAGGGTCCAGCAGTGGGATGGAGGCAGGGTAGGACGCCGTGTGTGTTCACAGACGGCCTTATTAGCTCCAGCCGTAGCATCCTGGGCTTTCCGTTGTCGTTTCTCAAGAGTGTTTAATGAATAAGCTACTATGAACATACATATTTATATCATGGCTCTGTTAACAAAGAATTCAGGGTGGCTGTGGTATCTGCTGATGTCAAACCTGTCCCCCACTTAGGTAGGTGCTAAAGCATATCCTTCTGATGTAGGACACAAAGCTGGTCAGACCCCTGGGCTGGGGAGGCCCAAGGAAGGAAAACCCAGGTCATGTTTTCACTCTAAGTTTAATTCAAGACAAATATGAAAATCTCTGTTGACATGTTTCGACCATGGCCACTGATTGCCTTAAAAATGAATTTCCAATTTGGAAATGATCTTCCAAACATGTCATCGTGCGATGGAGGCTGAGCATCCAGGTACCCCAGCCGGGAGCTGGTGTGCCGGAGGCCCAGGAGAAGTCGGCAGGCCGGAGCAGCTGCCAGCGAGCACAGGCGGGCCTGCAGCTGGCGAGGGGGAAGCCTTGAGGGCAGAGCCAGGCCGGCCAGGGCGCCAGGCCCGGCACAGGCGAAGCGTGGCACCAGTTGGCGGGCCAGCCCAAGCCAGGGAGGTGGCATGGAGCCCGAGGCACGGGCCATCAGGAGAGGTTTGGGGTTAGCTGGACGCCAGGAAACAGGAGCGGTGGGCTGGAGCCTGGAGACACTAACAAGTGCACGTTCTTATACGGGATGATTATTTGTCTAACGACCCTTCTGAATGCCTACTGCATGCTGGGCCCAGCCCAAGGGTAGGCTGGTTCATCTCAGGATGAGGGCTGTGTGGGTCCCTGAGAAGGGCCTTTCTGGTTCCTGAGGAGTTAATATTTGTTACTTAAATCCTGTAATTTTCTAGACATCTTCTAAAGGAGTTGCCAGTGTTCCTAGAATGCTCTGGTTTAAACATGCTATTCATTTTCAAGTTCATGGCTGAGCCTTCTCAAATTATGAATGTTTATGGTCAGTAAGGAAATAGAGTTTATTAATAGGACAGAGTGTACTTCGGCTTTCCCTCCATGTTTAATGGAGTCATTAATCTCTGTAACCTCTACCCACAAATGAAAAATAGCAGACTATATGGCCTCGTATAAAATGCAGGGTTATTAAAGTATGTCTTAGTACCTTTCGGTTATGTACCAGATTTATTCAGTCAGTCATATCCTGGGCAGATTACTGGACAACACAGAGACCCTCAGGAAATGCTGAGTGAGACCTAAAAGGACCTTACTTAGTGGGTTAAAGATACACATGAGCATGGTGTAGGTTCTTGCTTGAACTGAAATCCAGACAAACATCACGAAAGATAAAAGGTCAAAAGATAAGAACAGACCCCAGAAGAAGAGACACAGGTGTCTTGATATATACATAAAAAAAGTGAGAAAGAGATAAAACTTAAAGCAAAAGTAAAATACTAATTGCTATAGTCGAAAAACAGTGAGTACATGGCATTGGTGAGGGTGAGGTGAAATTATTACTCTCATTATTCAGTAATGAGAGTATGTAAACGGGTACAAGTGTTCTATAATTTTAATCAAGAGCCTTTATAATGTCTATGACTTCCCGGTGCGGTTGGCCCTTGAACAACCTGGGGGCGCAGAGCACTGACCCCACACTGTCAAAAATCCATCTGTAACCTTTGACTCCCCAAAATTTAGCTACTAATGGCCTCCTGTTGCTTTTATGGTAGTAAATGATAAAATAGACTAGTATCTATACATATTTTATGCATTTATGACATACCTAACTTTCTCTTCAATTTTTCAATATTTCTAGGCTATGCACTTTGGGAGTTTTTTCAAATTGTTGCAAATCTCCAAAAAGTTTCCAATACATTTATTGAAAAAAATCCATGTACAAGTGGTCCCACCCAGTTCAAACCTGTGTTGTTCAAGGGTCAACTGTATTTGCATTTCTGAAAAGTTAGAAATGCCCATGAAATTCATATCAAGAATATTCATCATGGAGTATTTATGACAGTGAAAGAATAGGAACAACCCTGATATCTGCCAAAGGACACTGGTAAAATCATGCAGTATCTATATAGTGAGGTAATTTTGCAGCAGCTAAAAGTCATTCATCCAGCAACTATTAAGTAAAATG
>JAQQAC010008525.1:1356722-1400123 GCA_029783875.1 Phataginus tricuspis | reverse complement strand
TTATACTCCACATATGAGTGAGATCATTTGGTACTTGTCTTTCTCCGCCTGGCTTATTTCACTGAGCATAATACCCTCTAGCTCCATGCATGTTGTTGCAAATGTCTGGATTTTTTTTCTTCTTATGGCTGAATAGTATTCCATTGTGTATATGTACCACATCTTCTTTATCCATTCATCTACTGATGGACACTTAGGTTGCTTCCATTTCTTGGCTATTGTAAATAGTGCTGCGATAAACATAGGGGTGCATGTGTCTTTTTGAATCAGAGATCTTGTCAAGTGAAATGACTTTTTAAAATTGGAACATAGTTGATATACAATATTACATTGGTTTCAGTTGTACATACATTACATACATTAGGAAATGCTCACCATGATAGGTGTAGTTACCGTCTATCACCATGCAAAGTTATGACAATAGTATTGACTATGTTCCCTCTGCTGTACCTTCATCCCTGTAACTTGTTTATTTTATAACTGGAATTTTGTACTTCTTTACCCCCTCGCCTATTTTCCCCATCCATCTACAGCCATCCCTTACGGCAACCACCAGTCTGTTCTCTGTGTTTTTGAGTCTGTTTCTGTTTTTTTTGTTCATTTGTTTTGTTTTTAGATTCCTCATATGAGTGAAATCATATGGTATTTGTCTTTCTCTGACTTCACTTAGCTGATGATTGTTATTTAACAGCTGTGTGTTAAAGTCAAAGAAAATCTCTGAGGGTAGATGTGAGGATGGTCTGTGGGTGAGTTAAGAACAGTGGTTTTACTGCAGACTTTATATGGCTTATTCTGATTCTGTTTTTACATTCCTGCTTTCATACACTCTGAGCTGCTGTTGTTTCACATGAAAAGTGAACTCTAGGGAGGAAAGCCTTGCACAGGGGAACATTCCTGCCAGAGGCTGTCAAGTTTGGTTAATGTAGGCAAATCAACTTCTCTGGTCTCAGTTTGCTTGTCTGTAAAATGGGAAGGCTGGACGAGATGACCTCCAGAGTCCTGTCATGTTCTCATTTGTCAAAAGGTAGTTCAGCAGAGAGGAGTTTAAAAGCTCTAAGACCAAAGTGTCTGGAGGATTGAATGACCCCTGTGGACTGAGAATGTCAGAGGCATCTTCCAGGGGGAGGTTCAGATTTAGAAAAGGCAAAGGGGAAAGGCTGTCTGATGGGAAAGTGGGTCTTGAAAGTACAAGGCCTTTTCAGAGGAGAGCAGTTATTGTGTAAAATATAGACAACAAAACATTTACCATTTGAACCATTTTAAAGTGTACAGTCCAGTGACATTAAGTATATTCATACTGTTATGAACCGTCACCACTGCCCATTTCTAGAACTTTTTGATCATGTCAAACAGAAACTCTGTACCCATCACTCACTCACTCCCCACTCCCTGCTCCCCAAGCCCTTGAGAGCCGCCGATCTGCTTTCTGTCTCTGTGAATCTGACCACTCTGCATCCCTCCCAGAGGCTCAGCCAAACAGGTGTTGTCCTTTGGTGTCTGGATTATTTCACTGAGCACATGTTCTTAAGGTTCATTCATGCTGTAGCAGGTGTCAGAATTTCCTTCCTTTTTAAGGCCGAGTAGTATTCCATTGCATGGACGTATAGACCATACTTTATCCATCCATCTGTGGATGGGGGCTTGGATTGTTTCCATCTTTCAGCTGTTTTGGGGAACGCTGGTATGAACATGTGTGCACAAGTACCTTTTGAAGTCTCTGATTTCATTTCTTTTGGGTGCATATCCAGAAATGCTGGATCATATGATTCTGTTTAACTTTTTCAGGAACTGCCAAACTGTTTTCCACAGGATATTCTCCATTCCCACCAGCACTGAAGGGGGCTTTGCTGTTTTTCCAAAGGGGAGAGTAGTTGTATGTGCCCGATACAAACCAGCTTCACTAGAGCCCAGATTTCCCATGAAGCAGGGGCAAGACCCACAGTTAGGACAGTCGATGGGGGTCAGATTCTGGACGGTTTTGAAGGCTTGGCTGTGGTATTGGTAGTGTTTTCTGCAGTCGTGGCAGTTGGTGGCAGCTTCTGTGGGGGGGGGGCAGGATGAGAGTTACTGTAGGAAGGCTACGGGCTGAAGGATGTGTGCAGGGTGAATTGGGCCCCGGAAGTGGGATATGGGTGGCAGAGGGTTGCAGTTATCCAGTTGGGAGACCTAGGTGCCATACAGGCAGGTAGGAAAAGTGGGGATGAAAGTGGACACCCTCTGGAATCAGCAGGGCAGCACTGGCCACCCCCTGTGTACATTCATGTGCATGAGGGTAAGGAGCGGTACCTCCCTGACCTTCAGCGTCTTGCTTTCTGAGGCCCTAAACTGAAGACAGGATGGGGCCTGCGTCTGAGTAGCTCCTTGCCTACTGAAGGAGGAGATGTTTCCAGCAGACTGTGGAGCTGTATCCGGGACACTTGGAGGCGTCCCCCGCCTCGGGCCTGGCCCCTTGCATAGGATGAGGTGAGAGCATTAGGCTGCTTGTGCAGGGAGGGAATCACCAGACTCAGAGTGAGCCCAGCACTGATGAAGAGACAAAAGGGAAAGGACCATGCCAGTGAGGCTGCCTGCGCTTGCTCCAGAGCCCTTACTTTGGTCTTTAATTTGCGCCGTGCATCAAAACAGTAGTGTCCCGTGTAACACTGCTTTGCTTTGCACTGGCCATTGTACCTGCGAGCCTAGTGGCTGCAAACCCACTCTTGCCTTGGAATAACCCCGACCCCTCTGGCTCTCAGCCCCTCTGTTTCCACCACTGAAGATTTCCAGGAGGCACAAAGATCCACTTAGATGTTGTGCTCCGTGTTAGGAGTTGGCACTCTCTGAAAGCAGGTGTAGGAGGGTGTGCCTAGGGCATGGTGGGCTGGGTGTGGGGTGTTAGTGGACTTAGCTTGCAAGACAGTTTTAAGTAACTTATTTAAAACAGATGGAATTAAGGGACCTGCAAACAGATTTGTAAGGCATGATTAACTAGATAAGGCCGAGTATGGGGAAATAACGTGAAAAGTTGATGTGACACCTCTTTCAAGGTCTAGGATGGAGAAGGCAATGAATATACAGATGAAATCATGATGTCTAAGGTCAGCCTGGCTGTCCTGGCCTTCCTGAGAGGAAGGGACCTCACCGGGAGCCAGCGACCTGCCTGCCAGCTGACGCCAACAAAGGCGTTTCTTACATGTTGTAGGAATCATTGTAAGAATTGTTACCTTCTCTGTTTTTTTTATAATAGAGGTCCATCCCTTGAGATGGGTTTGTATCTATTTCTACCTGTATTTTCCAATCTGTAGACTCAGATCTTAAAAAGTTAATGATTCTTATCCTGGTGCTGAGAAAGAAAATGACTCAGTGAAAAAAAAAATCCGCAGCCCACATACATTTTTATGTGCATGTTAAACTGTCGGCAGCCTTTTGCACATTTACTGCTGTGTCCAGACGGTGCCCTCACCGACCCTAAGTAGCGGAAGCTTGACGAGCGCAGCCCTCGCAGTCTTACTGCTGTTTTGCGGAGATGCTCTGTTACCAAGCATGCCTCCTTCCTCGCTCAGCTCAACTTTGCTTGGGCCCTGGGAGCTGGGGGTTCAGGCAGCTGCTGTAGACAGTCTTAGAGGTGGGGAAGGGCCTGTTTCCTCTCTGGGTACTAATTGCTTGAAAGAATTAACAGACTTTGAAAGGAACCACTTCACATTTTCAAAGGCCTTTGAGCTTCCTCAGAAATGAACCTTCTTCTTCCGTGGAGAGCCCCTGCGGGGACGCTGAATCCTGTTCCAACACGAGCTCAGCTTCCCTGACTTTAAGGTCTTGAGCAATATGCCCTGTTAGCCCAGAATCAATGAAGGCTTCAGAAGAGAGCTCAGGCCTTGTGCCTCTGTGCCTGGGTCCATAAATCACCTGCACTCGCTGCCAGCGGGCTGCATACTCGGAATCTGCAGGCAGGCAGTCCCCTGGGACAGCTGAGAACTGCGGCTCCCTTGGCGAGCTGCCCTGCTGAACTCCTCTCTCTGCAGCTGACAGATGTAGACTTTGAACAGGATCAAAGAGGCCGTGAAAGAAAAGCTCCGAGGCAAAGAACAGAGAAGAGAACCTGGCCATGTTTGTGAGGAAGTCCTGTAGTTACAGGGAGAGCAGGAAGAAAGGAGAGGGGTGGCGTGTGAGAGGCCCTGAGCTCCGGAACCGACCCTCGGCAGGTACTTCCTAGAGATTAACTTTGGAGCTGCTCAGAGACTGGCAGGTGCCTCCTAGCTAACTTTGGGATTAAGAGGAAAGGAGACGTGGAATGGAAACCATGGCAAATCGAAGATAAAAGTGAAAGAGCTTATCTGGTGATTTGTTGAATTTTATGGGGCTTTTTTCTGACTGTAGAAAAAACACCCACAGTGCCAGTGACATTGGAAGGCAGTGGAACTCCGGCACCAGGGACACATCTGCTCATTAGATAGAGAAATCCTGTCAGCGCAGGCCCTGGGGAGGCTCCTCCTGGGCTGAGCTGCTGGCTCCCGTCTGCAGCCTGACAGGTGAGGCCACACGGAGTTCCGGTGCCAGCGAGGAAGCGGGGCGGTTTGGGATCTGTGAACGGACTTCCCAATAGTCTGACTCTGAGGCCCTGAGCTATACTGCCCCCTAGAGGTGAGAATGACGATGTGTGATCAAATAACATGTGTGCTGCGCTGGGCTGGGTCCTTGAGGCGTTGCTTGATGTTTCCAGAAGCTTCCACAGGGCCACATGACCCATGTGCCTGGCCCCGAGCCACTCCAAATAAATCGCTATGGTCAGAGCATCTGAAACGGCTATCATTTCTAAGAGATAATTTTAACACACCTTTTAAGCTAAATAAATACAACAATTATAGTACTGTTCTGATCATATTGCAAAAAATGTGGGTAATAGCAGAAAAGAAAAAAACCACATAATTCCACTCCCCACCACAGCCAGTCTTATTTGGCATGTTTCTTTACAGTCCTTCTTTTAATGCCTCTGAATAGTATAAATACAGTTTTGTATTCAACATTACAAACTTCTCCCCATGTTTTTACAAAATCTTCATAACTGTGATTTTTAAATTGATGGCATTTTGATTTCCTATGGGGTTTTTTTTTAAGTGGGAAGATTTTGAGTTTTCTCATAATTATTAACTGTAGAGATCTAACCTTAATGTAATTTTTAAAAAAAAGATATTTTGTGCTAGATCTTGGCTATAAAAGCACTCAGAAGCCAAGGTTAACTTTAAAACTATCTTTCCTTGTGTTTCTTTTAACAGGGATCCACCGCACAGAAAAGGATAAAGGCACTCTGTATGAGCTGACGTTCAGAGGGGACCACAAGCACGAATTCAGACGGCTTGTCTTGTTTCGACCATTTGGCCCTATCATGAAAGTAAAGAAAGAAAGACTTAACATGGCCCACACACTTATCAATGTTATCGTGCCACTGGCAAGGAGGGTGGACAAGTTCCGGCAGTTCATGCAGAATTTCAGGTCTGTTTGTTAGCACATGTTTATCTTCCGCAGTGTGGTGTGTGTTCCCTGCTGATATCATTTCCCTTCATCTCCCTCATTTCCCCTGCCAAGAACAAAGGCCCCTTTCTTTTCGTGTCCAGCTCTGTTTTCTTTGTATAGAGTTTATCATTTGTGTTTGCTTTTCCCTAAAGCAATTAGAAAACTTCCAGATAAGCAGACTTACCTTCAGAAGTGAAAATGAGGAAGGGCTGGCATCTCACAGGATCTGAAGATGGCCCAGTGCCCACGGTGTTCCATTCTGACCCGAGTTTGGGCTCAGGTTTGGGGACACCAGGGGAGTGCTGTTTCACCAAAGCAGTGGACCCTCTCCAGACTCCAAGGCAGTCCGTCTGGCCGGGGGGCTGGGGCTACCGGGTGAGCCCCTTAGCTGGGCGCTGGCTTCACTTACTGTACAGATCTGGTGGAGGCCAGGATGGGGTAAATCAGAATCTGTTTCTTACTCTGACCTACATTTCCTCAGAGATGAAATTCGAGATTATGCCAGGAAGTTTCCAAGCACTCATTTTTGAGTTGCTGAGGGAGACTAAGCGGGGTTTTATTTTCAGATGAGTGAGGTAGCTGTCCATGTGTGTCTGAGTGCGTATTGTGCTGTGATGGTGCTATGACGGCTAACACGCACATACCAGTTGAGGTTAAGCTGCTTACTTAGCCAGCTTATTTTAAAGACAGAAAGTCATGTATCCAGTGATAAATTGGAAGACCAAACTTATTTTTGATCTTATTAAATTCACATTATTAAGCGGCAGTAAGCTCAGTATAAGGGTGTGGCTTATACTTCCTCTAATTCTGGATAATGAAAGCCCTCTCTGTAAAAATTTTTACAGTTGAAGAATTGCACTTTTCTCATTCGGTTTTAAGGTCAGGATCTAGCGGTCTTGGGGGTCATCTGCTCTGATCTTCCCTTGGTTTGGAATCCCTCAGCTGGCTCCCTCATATCTGTCCTCTGTGCTGTGCATGCGTGTGGGTGCATGTCTGTGTGTGTGTACACCGGGCAACTCCCTACCTAGCTCACAGGGCAGGCTGCCGCTTTGTGGACAGGCTCTGGACAGGGAGCGCATGGTTCCTGGGCCCCGAGGACACCTCTCTGTAATCTCCCCCATGTGTCTAGCGCTAGGTCTGAAGGAAGGACTGAGCAAATCCGTTTGCTCTTAGCCTTCCATCATCGCCTTCCAGTATTTGAAGAATGCTGTCACTACCCCCTTGGTCTTTCATCCCCAGGTTCAGGAGTTGTGCCCTTGACTATGAATTTATGCAGAGTAGGATGGGCTGATCTTCGCATTTGTCCCCAGTTTGTAGAGCATCCCCTTGGGCACAGCCACTTGACTGTGGGCCATGTCCCTCTGGCTCTGAAGTGTCTGCAGCTCTGGTTTCCCCTTGGCCACCCTCTAGTGTCCCGTGTCCTCTGCCTGTTATCTCATTGGAACGGCAGTGCCGTGGGCTGACTAAGCCTGCCTCCTGAGAAGGATCGATTCTGAGGTTGGCACTGGGTAGTAAGCTGAGCTACTACTACCAGCAGCTAGTGAGCCCATTTCTAGGACTGCTTTATAGGAAGTCCCTTTGGCTGGGAAGCTGCCTAGAGCTAGCCAAGCGAAGGGCCCTGAGATTTGCTTCCAAACACAGGCCAGTCCCTGAGTGTGCTGGGCTAGTGAGGTGGTGCTTGCCCTAAGGTGAGGCGTGCTTGCCCTAAGGTGTGCTTGCCCTAAGGTAAGGTGTGCTTGCACTGAGGTAAGGTGTTTGCCCTAAGGTGAGGCGTGTTTGCCCTAAGGTAAGGTGTGCTTGCACTAAGGTGAGGTAAGTTTGCACTAATGTAAGGTGTGCTTGCCCTAAGGTGAGGCGTGTTTGCCCTAAGGTTAGGTGTGCTTGCCCTAAGGTGAGGTGTTGCTTGCATTGAGGTAAGGTGTGTTTGCCCTAAGGGGCAATGTGCTTGCACTAAGGTAAGGTGTGCTTGCACTAAGGTGTGTTTGCCCTAAGGTAAGGTGTGCTTGCACTAAGGTGTGCTTGCCCTAAGGTAAGGTGTGTTTGCTCTAAGGTGAGGTGTGCTTGCACTAAGGAAGGTGTGCTTGCACTAAGGTGTGTTTGCCCTAAGGTAAGGTGTGCTTGCACTAAGGTAAGGTGTGCTTGCACTAAGGTGTGTTTGCCCTAAGGTAAGGTGTGCTTGCACTAGGGTAAGGTGTGTTTGCCCTAAGGTGAGGTGTGTTTGCACTAGGGTAAGGTGTGCTTGCCCTAAAAGGCTGTCTGCTCAGAGAAGGGCAGGTCCTCCAGGTAGGACCCCTGGACCTGGAAGAGCAGGGTTCTCTTGAGTATATATGATTGGCTATTGCCTTAGTGTCATGGGGATTGCAAGTAACTGACAATATGAATGAAACTAGAAGGGAAATATTGTTGAAAAAAATAAAATCAGTAGCTTACAACTCTCCCAAATTGAGATGCTGAAATAACGAACCAAAATCCTAGGGCCTTTTCTCTTGGCTCACTGGTCAGGTGACCATAGTTGCACGTGGGCAGGACAGGGTGGGTGGGCGGACTTTGGAGGCCTGTGTGTGTTCCAGACACTCGACCAGATGGAGGGATGAGAAGACAAGTGCAAGCTGCAGCACCTGCCTTCACGGAGAGTAGATCTGCTCATACGGAGTGAGAAGCTGCAGCGGAAAGAGAGACAAGGGACAGTGAGACACAAGAAGGGGTTCCCAGGACAGGACGCTTGAGTGGAAGCTGAGTGGGAGTTTGCTGTGTAGTCCGGGGTTTCTGAGTGTGTTGAGGTCTCTGAAAGAAAAAATGGAGCGAGAGTGGGTGCTCAAATCTGAGGGTATTAATTCCATGTCAGAACTTTGGAAAAGGTGGCATTTCATATCCTTCAGCAGAGAATGGATGTTCAGTCCACGGCTTTAGAACAACTCATCAAACATGGAAGAAAACATTTAATCCTTACTTTACACAATCCCCAAATACACTCTGGTCCATTAAACATCTAAATGCAATTAATGTGATATAAGAATATTGGGAGAAAATATGAGGTGCTGTTTCTTAAACATTAGGTGTTGTCTTTATGAAGTCCCTTCCATCCTGAGATTTGAAACCATTAACTCTGGTTGGCAGTGAAGATGGTACTATAAGTGATTTTTATTTCCTTCTTTTGAATTCTATTTTATAAATTTTTATAGAGTTGTCATGTGTCTAATGTTTTGTTTACAAATTCAATGAAAGGTTCTTTTGGTTTTTATAATTTAAACATGATTTATTAGTTCGTAAGTGATACATGGCTATCATAAGATGTAAAACAATGTAGAATACAATAAGGAATAAATTACTTAATAACTAACTCCTGACCCTGCCTTCCCCAAATTAACCATTTGAACATTAATTGAATTCCATTCTAGATACATGCAGATAGAATAACTTGCTAGCTAGAAGTAATTTAATACAACATGAGATATATGATCTATTCTATTTCTAAATAAAGAATTAAATTTTACCTTTCTTAAATTTATAGAATGGCTTCTGAAGTATCGCAGAAGCAATTGCTGATCTTTAAGAAAATGTTTTTCTGCTATAAGAGATACTAGTTCGTAAAGAGATTCCTTTAAAGTTAAAAAAGTGATTTTGATCATCAGAAAAGGTTGGAATTATTATATATTTTTTTACTCCCTATTTTAATTTTAAACTGGATTGATTGAAAAGTTACAACGAGGAGAGGAAACCAGCATGGTTACACTTGGTCTCTTTTGGCCCGTCCTCCAATTTTTGTTAGCCATCTGTTATTCTTACCTCGTTAGGGTTCTCGGTCTTGACATTGTCTTATAACCACAGTTTTGTGTTTACGTGGGCTTCGTGTGTTCACAGCAGGGCTCTGGCAGTGGTTCCTTCATTCCTGGGATCTTGGTTGGCTAGGTTTTGTGGTCAGGAAATTTTTTCAAGCGGAGCCATGAGTGCTTGAGAATGGAATGTCTAGCTATTGTCTTTGGAGTTTAAGGGTAACTTGGCTTAAACTTCTTGGGACCAAGTTTCTTTCCTCAGGATTTTCTTCTGGCATCTGATGATGCTGTGGAGAAGTATTAGCATAACTTTTATTTTCTCTGTCCTGCAAATAACTGACTTGCGCCCCGGGAGGCCTGAGGAAGCCGTTCTTTGATCTTGAACCCTGATGACTTAATCTGGGTAGGTCTCCTCTCAATGTCTTTCTGAGCCTTTCCTGTAATTCAACTTCCTTTTTTGTTTTGTGGATTCCTTCATTTCAGGGAAATTTTTTTGGTCTTAATTTTGAGTACTCGGGTTCCCTGCCTCACGGACACAGGTGTGTGGGTCGCAGGTCTCCGGCATTTATTAGCTTCTCCCTGGTTGTTAAAGCCTTAGGCTTTTATCTGCTTTCACGTAAGCATTTCCTTTATGTGAGGAATTTGACTTCCAGATCTATCTATTCTCTACCTTGATATTTTTAATTTATTACTTCTGTTTGTTTTGGCTGTCAACTTACTTTCCAAGCCCAGAATGTGCCGGTTAATCTGTGGCTTTTATCATTTCCTCTTTGTACTTTTTAAAAATGGAATTCATATTTTTGTTAAGTGTGAGACATTTGTAAGACATTTTCTTCTGATTTATATTTTCTTTCAGACTAAGTCCTCCATTTGCTTTGTGAACACTGTTGCTTTCTTATGCCTTCTCTTTCTTCCTTTCATTTTGTTATCCTTGACGTGGGGCTGCTCTGATGTTTCCCTCATCTCTCTGCATGGCGCACACAGGGCCACCCAGACTCTCCGTTTGCTCCGATGTCACAGGTTGGATTCTCCTTGGCTTCCTCCCCTTCTTGACGGAGAACTGTGTGTGTACCGCTCCTAGGTATGTTTTAAGGACTGGGTGTTCATTGTTCTATTCATTTAATTATAGTCTGAGAGAATGGGTGGAGGAGAGAAGGACCCCCCAGAGGCTTTGTGTGGCCTTCCTGGAGGGCTCTCAGGATGGGCCTCAGCTGAGGCTGAGCCAGACACCAGAGAGACTCGCCCACTTGTGTACTTCCTTTATCTCAGCTGCCTGTTGTGGTCGAGAACTCTCTCACCGTCCCACATGTCAGCAAAAGGGGAATAGGTGGGTCTGGGCACTCCGTTTAATGGGGGATGCACCTGAGATGCTTCACCTGGCTGTCAGCATCTCTTATACACCCGTCCTGCTCTTAGGAAGCATTTGACTAAATGTGATGGCCTTTTTTCCTTTGATTTTGCCAAGTCCACCTTTGGTGCAGGCACCAGTTCACAGAGCACGGCTAAGGTAGTTGCACCCTCCTTCTCTCCTTCCTCTGTGACGTGGAGAGACCAGTTAGTCCCCTGACGCTCTTCTGTGCTGGGGTCCTGCAGTGGAGTCGGGCGGCCTCTCCCCAGACCGGCTGCTTCTCCACCTCCTCTCCTGCAGGAGGGGCGGGAGCAGGTGCCTCGTGAGGCTGAAACAGAGCCTTCCGTTTCTTTCCAGGGCCTCTGCTTTGTGATGTTTCCGATGGAAGATTATGTCCCTTTCATGGGTCACTTATTGGTGGCAACACTTTGCCGTTTTTCACTATTTTTCATGCATGGTTTGTAACGATTGCTGTTTTAGACTAATTTATTTAAAACATTCTCCTTCTGGTGCATCTCCTTTAAAATGGAAACACCCTTTGCTCTGATACCATTTGGCTGATCAGTCTTCTACACGTTGTCCAAGGACCTCCGTATCTTCTGTAACCAAAGGACTGGCCCTGAAGGGGCCCTCGCAGCTCAGACATTGATTATTATGGTTTTGGGGGCTTCTTCCCCTTCAGCATCACGTTGCTAGTTATTCACCTAGAAAAGACCCGAATGGCTAAGAATTATAACTGATGTGACTTTTTGGGCAGAAGAAATAGATGAAGAACGTGGAATTCCCCAGAGGGAGCAGGCCTGGACACAGGACGCAGAGTGGCCCCCGGGAAGCCGGGTCTGAGAGACCAGCTCCCTTGGGGTCATGGCCTGGCACGGAGTACAGTCTGCGGGAGCCAGAGACCAAGCTGTGCTCCAGGAACGTGTCAGGGTGGGCCTGCTGACAAAATTGATTCCTGGATGCATGGAGTACATGGACTGAGATTGTAATCACCCCAACTAACCCTAAAAATTATTTGTGTTTACAAAATAATACAAATTTAATAAAGCCATTTTCATAAAGCTCAGTGGGCAAGCATTCAGTGACAATGTGGAACGGCAGCCAGGATGCCTGGAAGCTGGGCTAAGAGAAGCAACTGCAGCTTGTCAAAGACTCCACCTCTGAGCTTCCTGCCAGACAATGGAAAAAGGGAAAAACAAAGACTAGTTTACTGCAGCCCTCAGGGAAAAGAAGGCTGCTGTTTACTGGGGAGACAAGCCTTTTCCTAGCACTAGACCCTAAAAGCCTTTATTTAAGAGGCAGTGAGTATTATCTGTGCAATGTTCCTAGGACTTACAGGAAATTATGAAGCCAAAGCTTCAATGCTGTCATCTCCCTGACTAGGAACAGGGGCCCCAGTGCACCTGGTGAGAGCAGCATGGATGGGTGTGATCTGGTGTCTTAGGGCCTCTGGGGGTCCCGTGTGCTCAGTGACGCCCTTGTTCTTGGAGATGAGATGGCTTTTCGCTCTTCTTCCCGGCTGACACCCTCGGGATTTTGCCATTGAAACCATCCTCAGGTTTGCTTTCTGGCTGCTTCCTTCCCTTGGCTTCTGAAAAACAGGTTTGTTAGCTCCCCGTGTCCTTTGCTGGGGGTAGCAGGAAGAGCCTCACGATAGCAGAGCTCCAGAGTCTCTTTGTGTCTTTATCTCTGAGCCTCTCCCAGAAAAAATGGATTTTTATGGAAACGAATTTTTATGATTTTCACAAATCCCAATTTGTTCCAAGTTTGCTTGATTTTTGTTTTGACTGTTTCCTGTTGGACTGAGAACCCTTTCTCATATTGCTCTGATTCTCCTTAGACTTTGCTGTTATTTGGTTTAATCTTCTGCTTTATTTTCTTCTCTGGACTCTTTTCTCATCACTCTCAGGGCATTTTAAGGCAGCACCAGGGATGTCTTTGACTTGAATTTCCTTTAGCAATTTTTAAAATCCATTTCTGCCTTGATCCATTAAGATATTTCTGGACATTTCTGGATTCTTTTAAAACAATAACGATAGACTCTCTGAGATTGAAATGAGCCTGAATATAGGCTAAGCTGGTGTGATTTCCAGTGTAACAGAAAGGCCTCAGGTCATCAAAGGTGGGAGCACGATGGAGATAGACCTCTGGTCTTCTTGTTTCTCAAAAGGGAAATGGCTGTCATTTTCACGGTGTGGCCCTGTCACCTCCTCACACCCCCACTGCTCCCATGGGCCCTTCCTCACTTCACGCAGTGTTGCACCCAGGAAGGTTTTAGGGCTAAAATGTTGGAGAAATACTAATCGATATCATTCACCTTATTTGGGTAATGGAATTGGTTTCCTATTTCGTCTGAGCTATAGACTATGTGGACCTCCACCTAAGAGCGGAAAGGACTCAGTTGGGAAATGATCTCGTTGGCTGTTGTGAAATAGGCAACCAGGAGAGGAGGTCCTGACTGCCTGGTTAAAGACAAAATCAGCCCCATTTCCCAGCACTGATCGGCCTGCTCAAGTAACAGAATAGAGGGATTGTGTATGTATTCAGCTGGGGCTGGGGCAGGGGAGCAGACCCCCATGTCAACCAAGCCAAAAGAAGACTATTACTTTTTAAAGCCAGATTCCAGAAGGCTTCAGATCACTCCCTTCCCTCTTCAGGCAGTACCAGGTCCTCATTTCCAAGCACTTCGTGGCCCGGCAGTTCTCTTCCTGTGTCACAGCCCCTGTAGGTAGAGTTTGGAGGCTGGCGAGCTATTGTGTATTATTTCATTTGCACAGGACATAATTCAGGCCTTAATAGGTTTTCTTTTCATACTTGATGTATTTGAGTAGAAAATTGACTTAGAGAAGAAAAGTGACATGATTTCCTTGCCTCTGTGCCTCTCAGCCGTGCAAGCCCTCTCTCTGCCCCTGTGCACCTGTGGAGACACTCACCGGGCAGGGCTCAGCTTCCGGCTCCCTGCATATCCCTCTCCATCACCTGTTAGGAATCAATCGCTCTCCCCTCGACTCCCTTGCTCACATGGCCTCATGGCTGTTACTACAGTTCATTGGGGCCACCTTGCAGGCAGCTCTTTGGCCTTTCCTTCCAATGCACTGCAAAGTCCCGGAGGTGGGGAGGGTGGCCAGTTGTCCCTGATGGCCTAGGACTGTAGAGTTTCCTGGGATGTGGACTTCCAGTGCTAAAGCTTGGAGAAACCCAGGCAAACCTGGGTGGCCAGTCCCACTGCAGGGACCATAAAGGACTGTTCTTTCAGAATCTTCTTGCAGCAAGAATAATGCATCACACCACAACATTACTCAATAAATGTATGTCAGTGAATCTGTGTTTCTGTAGGCCACTCAGCCTGAGGCATACACACAGCACCCCTAACTATATAAAAAGCACAGCTTTCCTGCCCCTCTCTCACTTTCGATGGCAAGATGTCCAATCTCCGCTACCTTGCCCATCCTCCCTAAGAGGCCTAAAGAGACGAGGTCCTTGTGAAATAGAAACAGAATTTTTAGGCTTCTAGGCTGAGGTAGCGGAAGGACTAAATAGGATGTGGAGCTAGTAATGCAAAGCAGCCGTGATATAAAGGGCTTGCCCCAAGGCGTCTTAAGAAGTTGGGGTTCCCTGAGATTCATGCTGAAGGTTTTGCTATAATGCTACTGTGGTTGTTAAGACACGTGCTCTCAGGGGTGCATAAACCAGCTTGAGGGATCCAGGTGGTAGCAAATAATTACACCTAAACAGGTGCCTCCATGTACATAGTCACCCACATGCACTCTCCGTCACACACATCTTTCCAGGAGGTGGGGTCTAGTGATAATTGTTTAGAAAAACACAAGAATTGCAAGATTATTCAGAGAAGGTAGAGACGGTGTTTCCAGGTACCATGCTCGTTCTCTCCTGGAGCATTTGTTCACTGTATTATTGATAGTTTCAGTCATACACAGTAGATGGAGAACTTGCAGGGGCAGAAATCTCTTGCTCATTTTTTAAGATGCCCTGATGGAGCATCGGGCACATGGCATGCTATTTGTTTGTTTAGTTACTGTTTGTTGAATGAATAAAGGAAGGCAGAAATGAATAAATGGAAGAGAACCCTGGAGGTGGGCCTCAGAACAAACCCTGCATTGCCTTTTGGGGAAGCCTCAGCTGGTGAATGAAGAATAAATGTCCAGTGTATTTCTGTTTTATTCCTTGAAAAGAGGAAGTGCTTTGAATGGATTTTAAAATGCTGGCAAAGATGTTGCTAGAAAAACGAGAGTGCTTTTTGTTCAGGCACAGTGGGCGGCCCTCTCCTGATCGGGGCTGGATATCTTCCATCTGCACACACAGTTTTAAAGCCTAGGTTTTCGGGTGCTTGGTGCTGGGAGTCTGCTTTTATTCCACCCTTGCAAAGGAAGTTAAATGTCATCTGGCAAATCTGCAAAGGACTCTTTTGTGTACAGGGAATTTCATTGTCGGTAGGTTCGTGATTCTGTCTGCAGGGACTGGGCTGGGAGGGAGCTCGCAGTCTTGAAACACGTGGTTGCACCCGGGCCTCTGATCCCGGTCCCTTGCCTGCTCTTGAGACCTCCACCATCAGACCAGGCTTCAGAGGCAGCTCTCCCTGTCTTCCACGGGCAAGAAGCAATTCTGAGAAGCAAGCCTGTGACCAGAGTGAGTCCTGCGTGCCTCTTGCCCTGGTAATAGACTCTTCCCAGATACTTCTTCCAACTGGAATTCCCTTCTTCCTCCTCGTTACCTCCACCCTGTCTGTCCTTTAAGTCCCCAGCTGTTCCAGCCCACGGGATTTCCCGTGCTTTCTGATTCTGTATACTTTTGGTTAGTACCACGCAGTGTCATTATATTATTTGAGCTCATTTTTTATTTCTCAGATAAGTTTTTTGAGAGCAGGAACTGTATCCTTTATTTCTTTGGATTTCTCCCAGAAACCCCAGATAGACAGTCACTCCTTTTTGATGTCATTATAAAGAGCATTGAATAGATTAGAACTCAGGGATTTCTGGAAAGCTATAATGTAGAATGTTATTTGGGGGTTAAGGAAAATAGCTAACACAGAGACAAAAGGAATAAAGTGGAAAGGCATGCAGAATATTAAAATGTCACACAGGATCATCCCACCAGTAGAATCTGTCATTAATTTGCTTCCAGAAAACTCCTGTCAAAATTCTGCAGATGTATACGTATATGTTCACATGTACAAGTATATATAAGCACATAGTTGTATACACACATGTATGCACATGTCTACATGTACATTTGCACAGGTATTGCACACATATATGAAGCCAACCCTCAGCAGAGGCTCTTACCAGCTCAGCTCGGGGTTACCACTGGGCAGGTAACAGATAAGCTGTGGTGGGGAAGGCAGGTCAAGACCGGTCCAGAGCCAGAGGCCTGGCACTGGGAGGGCTCTCGGGACCTTGGAGCCAGGTGCCTAAAACGCCATCACAGAGAGGGGAAGGGGGGCCACAGTGAGGGTCATCGGCTCTGCTTGGGAGGGTGACACACAATAGCTGTGCTTCGGCCTTGCCATGATGCCGAGACACCAAGGCGTCTGGAACCCTGCCTGGCACAATGTCTTTACCTCTTTAGACTGTGTCTGGCGCACGCAGGAAAGTCAACAAGGATGCTAGTCTCACCCCTTCTGGGCTTAAGCTTCCTCACCTGTCCACGGAATCGATGTCTTCTGTACTATGTAGAGTTATTTCAGCAAAGAAGTAAGGGCCAGTGACCTCTCCATGCCACTGGATGGCCCCAGGGGCGAGGCCTGTGGCAGGTGGGACCCACACCTCTTGCATCTGTGTTTTCGACCAGATCTGTATGTTCAAATTTCACTGTTTTCTTGGTAAGATAAATGCAACAACACGTAATTGTGATGCCAGCCAGAAACGCCCAGGTGCGCATCTCTGCTTTCCTGGCAGTTCACTTACTTTAAGACCCGTTTGCACTTCACCAAATAGGCATTTGTTTGGGCATTGCTTATTAATGTGAAAATAGGCCCAGACAGATACGTGTTTTGTTTTCTAGGGAGATGTGCATTCAACAGGATGGGAGAGTCCATCTCACCGTTGTTTACTTTGGGAAGGAAGAAATGAACGAGGTCAAAGGGATACTTGAAAACACATCCAGGTAAGTGTGATGTGGACCTGTGATAAGGAATCGTGGAAACAGCTCAGAGCCCACCTCCTGGGCTGAACCTGCTGCTGTAGTTTCATTTTCCCTAACATCCCGGGCGAACAGGGAGGCTGGGTGGCTGCCGGTCCTGGTGTAGCTGCCCAGGGAGGCCGCCCCGCAGGACACTCGTCTCCCTGTGCAGGGCGTGCATGTCGACAGTTGAGATAAACGGCCGTGAGCAGCAAGGGTGGGGAGCACGGGCTTCCCCGGGCTTCCGCACGGCTGGATATCATCCCTCAGCACCACGGAGGGGAACTTGGTAAGGTCGCAGAGTGGGAATTATGGAGAGCGGAACTGTGCCGTGAGCCCGTAAGCTGAGAGGCTGTCCCTGCACAAGTCCCACCACTCAGTGACTGGCCTCACCCCCTGACTGTCATTCAGTATGTTCTTTGAGAGATTAGGGGGAAGCCCAGAGGGATGGCTGGGGCAGGATCCATGATTAAACCTACTCAGTTGGGCAGAAATTATTTGACCAAAAACTTAAGAGTCAGGGTTGTATATTTATAGCTCATTAATCAGTTGCATGGAGGAATAAATGCATTCAAAATAAAAAACAAGGATTTATTTAGTAAATGAATGTCTGTGGCATTTTCTCCCAGTGAGGACGCTGGGACGGCAGCCCTGCCCTCCCCGCTCGCCGCGGAGGTTCGGCAGGCCTTCAGGGGACTGACCGGGACGGGGGTGGGGAGGCAGTTTTTCACAAGTGAAGCTACAGCGTGGTCATTAGCACTCAGTGGCAGAAATAGCCTGAGTAGGTCTCTATGCCTAAAGGTAACCAGAGCCCTCCGGTTTAAGCTCCTGGTAAACGGCAGGAAGATACTCAAAGGATAAGATTCCAAGGCTGAGTACACTTCTGTATTTATTTTCACGCTTTGTTACTAGTTTTGAATCAGTGGGCACAAGATCACAGTGCTAATTATAATTATTCAAACTATCTGAAGCCAGATTTTGTCCATTACTTGTTTTTGTAAATCAAGTTTTATTGGAATGCAGGCGCGCCCACTTGTTTACATATAATTTATGGCAGCTTTCATGCTACAGCCGCAGAGCGGAGCAGTTGTGACAGAGACCGTGTGACTCGCAAAGCCTGCGCTTTTTACTACCTGGTCTTTTATGGTGGAAGTTTGCTGACCTCTGTTCTAAAGCAATAAGGAGTTAGGAGTTTAAAACTAGTGTAGGTTAAAGCCGTGGCCCTGTTGGACGGAGATCAAAAAGAATATAATAATTGAAGATCCTACGTGGAAGTGAAATAGAAATTTCTCGACTCCAGTGCACTGCGGTATCCTTTCATCTCTGCTTAGGAATAACAGCTATGAATTATTAGAATCCTTTTTCTCTGCCCAGTCGATAGGTTTTAAAATCTCTGAAGTATCCATCCCTGGGCACAGTCTTTTTAAAAACTTCCTAGATGATTCTAACATGCAGTGTCTGAGAAAGCGGTGGTCCCAGGGGCTGCCCATGAGAGGCCTGAGCGCAGCCAGCTGCCCCATTCTGAGGTTTTCATAAGTAGCTATTCAGGTGACTTTCAAGTGCAGCCAGGACTGAGACCCCAGTCCTGCTGGGTCTGACACCTTCTGAGCGCATCAGAGCATGACCAGACACTTGCCAATAGATACACACAACCAAACTTACACGAGTCTGATGGGTAAGTGGGAGGCCAGTTTAGATGTTGTTAGGGGAGCACGCTTTCTAGTGATGCAGTGCTTATGGACTCCTATTATCAAGCATTCTTCTTCATATCCAGTTACCTGGCAAGCGGAATTCTCCATCAGAAGGTTGCTTGGTGAGCAAAAATTAAATAGGCTCTGAACAAGAGAAGTAAAATCATGGGATGGCATGGATGGTTTGCTTAAAATTTTGGAAAATTTCCAAAGGTTAATCCTCTCATAACAGAGAACCTTGTGCTAGAGACTGAGGCAATCGGCGCCCTAAGCGGAGCTACAGGAACTTTGACGACACTGATTAGACCCTATTTTTCTGTGTTGATGCCCTCATTCTGTTAACTGCGGGTGCCTGCGGGGCTCATGTCCGTGGTGTCTTGGAACACGTCTTGCCCCCTCCACAGTGTTGCTTTGTCACACCACCTCTCGGAATGTCCCACCCGGAAGCCAGCATGAGTTGACTTTGGGCCACTCCACCTTCCTGGTCACCCTTGCCTGGTACCCAAACTGTCTCTCCTTTCTGAGCTTGACTTTATGACTTACTGCCCCAGCCAAACTGGGGACAGGGTTTGCCACTTTGTCTTTGCTGGCGTTATTGTCTTCTTCTTGGCATTGCCCCACACTCCCTCCACTTCAGGGAAGCCCCACCCTTCCATCCCCACCTGAGTCCCCTCCCCTGGAGCTTTCCCCGACCTCCTGCCCTCTCCTCTCTGAACTCTGACCATGCTCCCCTTCAGCATCTCTTCTATTTGGCATTGGACATATCATTTGGCTATTTGGTTCTTTCCACTGCCCTCAATAGATTATAAGGTGCTTACTAAGTGGTAGCATATCACATGCCTCTTTGTCACTCCAGCACTTAGCATTGAGCCTTCTGGGAAAATGCTCAGTGTTGGTTCATCAAGAGAAGGATAAGACCAGGTATTTAGTAAATTTGTGCACATAGTAATGTATATGAACACTTATATAAGAAGCCTTATTTAAATATTCTCATCATTCTTTTAGATGGTAAAACTTTTGTTCAAACATATCTTCTCTTTGAATGATATTAACCATTACTACTTTTTTTCCCTTCTATTTTTTTTATTACAGTATTATTGATATACACTCTTATGAAGGTTTCACATGAAAAAACAATGTGGTTACTACATTTACCCATATTATCAAGGCCGCTCTCATACCCCAATTCAGTCACTGTCCATCAGTGTAGTAAGATGCCACAGATTCACTGTCTGCCTTCTCTGTGCTTCACTGTTTTCCCCGGGATCCCCCACACCATGTGTACTAAACATAATACCCCACAATCCCCTTCTCCCACCCTCCCCACCCACCCTCCCACACCCCTCCCCTTTGGTAACCACTAGTCCCTTCTTGGAGTCTCTGAGTCTGCTACTATTTTATTCCTTCAGTTTTGCTTCGTTGTCATACTCCACAAATGAGGGAAATCATTTGGCACTTGTCTTTCTCTGCCTGGCTTATTTCACTGAGCATAATATTCTCCAGCTCCATCCATGTTGTTGCAAATGGCAGCATTTGTTTCCTTCTTATGGCTGAATAGTATTCCATTGTGTATATGTACCCCTTCTTCTATATCCTTCATCTACTGATGGACACTTAGGTTGCTTCCATATCTTGGCTATTGTAAAAAGTGCTGCAATAAACATAGGGGTGCATATGTCTTTGAATCTGAGAAGTTGTATTCTTTGGGTAAATTCCAAGGAGTGGGATTCCCGGGTCAAATGGTATTTGTATTTTTAGTTTTTTGAGGAACCTCCATATTGTTTTCCACAATGGTTGAACTAGCTTACATTCCCACCAGCAGTGTAGGAGGGTTCCCCTTTCTCTGCATCCTTGCCAGCATTTGTTTTTCTTAGTCTATTGGATGCTGGCCATCCTTACTGGTGTGAGGTGATATCTCATTGTGGTTTTAATTTGCATTTCCCTGATGATTAGCGATGTGGAGCATCTTTTCATGTGTCTGTTGGCCATCTGAATTTCTTCTTTGGAGAACTGTCTCTTCATATCCTCTCCCCATTTTTTAATCGGGTTATTTGCTTTTTGGGTGTAGAGGCATGTAAGTTCTTTATATATTTTGGATGTTAACCCCTTATCGGATATGTCATTTACAAATATATTCTCCCATACTGTAGGATGCCTTTTTGTTTTGTTGATGGTGTCCTTTGCTGTACAGAAACTTTTTAGTTTGAGGTAGTCCCATGAGTTCATTTTTACTTTTGTTTCCCTTGCTCAAGGAGATGTATTCAGGAAGAAGTTGCTCATGCTTATATTCAGGAGATTTTTGCCTATGTTGTCTTCTAAGAGTTTTGTGGTTTCATGACTTACATTCAGGTCCTTGATCCATTTCAAGTTTACTCTTATGTATGGGGTTAAACAATAATCCAGTTTCATTCTCTTGCATGTAGCTGTCCAGTTTTGCCAACACCAGCTGTTGAAGAGGCTGTCATTTCCCCATTGTATATCCATGGCTCCTTTATCATATATTAATTGATCATATGTGGTTGGGTTTATATCAGGGCTCTCTAGTCTGTTCCATTGGTCTATGGGTCTGTTCTTGTGCCAGTACCAAATTGTCTTGAGTACTGTGGCTTTGTAGTAGAGCTTGAAGTTGGGGAGCATAATCCCCCCAGCTTTATTCTTCCTTCTCAGGATTGCTTTGGCTATTTAGGGTTTTTTGTGGTTCCATATGAATTTTAGAATGATTTTCTCTAGTTCGTTGAAGCTGTTGGTATTTTGATAGAAATTGCATTGAATCTGTCAATTGCTTTAGGAGGATGGCCATTTTGACAATATTAATTCTTCCTATCCATGAGCATGGGATGTGTTTCCATTTATTGGTATCTTCTTTAATTTCTCTCATGAATGTCTTGTAGTTTTCAGAGTATAGGTCTTTCACTTCCTTGGTTAGGTTTATTCCTAGGTATTTTGTTCTTTTGATGCAACTTTGAATGGAATTGTTTTCCTGATTTCTCTCTCTGCTAGTTCATTGTTAGTGTATAGGAATGCCACAGATTTCTGCGTATTAATTTTGTGTCCTGCAACTTTGCTGAATTCAGATATTAGATCTAGTAGTTTTGGAGTAGATTCTTTAGGGTTTTTTATGTACAATATCATGTCATCTGCAAACAGGGACAGTTTAACTTCTTTCTTGCCAATCTGAATGCCTTTTATTTCTTTGTGTTTGATTGTGATGGCTAGGACCTCCAGTACTAGATTGAATAGAAGTGGGGAGAGTGGGCATCCTTGTCTTGTTCCCGATCTTAAAAGAAAAGCTTTCAGCTTCTCACTGTTAAGTATGATGTTGGCTGTGGGTTTGTCATATATGGCCTTTATTATGTTGAGGTACTTGCCCTCTATACCCATTTTGTTGAGAGTTTTTATCATGTAAGCATTACTTAATGAATTATCTTTTTTAATACTCACAGCAACCATAGGGGATAGATGCTGTTGTAAGCCCATTTCCTAGATGACAAACCTGAGGCTTAGAGAGGCTGCCGTCCCTGACACGTGAAGAGCCAGGTCTTCATTCATTCACTTGCAGGACTCGTGCTCTTAGCATTGAGTCAGACTTTCGCTCCAGCATACTCCCTTCAAAAACCTGTAATTGTTAGTTGAAGGTAATAAGATTTGAAATCAGTCTAAATGAAATTTATTTCATTTGGATATCAGTACTGTTATTAAACTCTTCTAAATCTAGCTAAATGTATGTATGTTAAGAATATCTTTGTAAAATCTACTTTAATGACTAGTGTGCAGTGTTTTTTTCTTTCTCTCTAGGTTCATGCTTACTCAGTTGAACTTTACATTTCAGTTGATTGCTATAGATCAGTGTTTTGCAAACTGCAATTTGTGATTCATTTAGAGGGTTGTGAAATAGATTTAGTGGGTTATGTCCAGTGTTCTTTAAAAATTGAAATAGAATAGGGTAGAAGATGTCAGAGTGCATCAGAGGTGGTAAGGAAAAATATTGCTTCATGAAATTTTACTGTGTGTGTGTGTGTGTGTGTGTGTGTGTGTGTGTGTGTGTGTACTGTGTCCTGATGTATATGATATTCCTTTGTATGGGTTGTGGTCAAAAATCCTTAAAAGTCACTGCCACAGATATACAGTACAAATTGGTTCTCAGTATCTGGTTCTTATTCCACAGTTTTCCATATGAAGTTTCAGTTAGTTTCATATTAAAAGACTAGCTCAGTGGTTCTCAAATATAAATGTGCATTGGAATAATCTGGGGTACTTTTTAAAATGCAGGTTTCTGAAATCTAGCCCCAGAAATTCTGTCAGTAGGTGAAGGTTGGGAATCAACACTTAGAATGCATTTCACGTGTGATGTTGATATGGTGGTCCATGGCCCATACTGTCAGAAATTATGGTCTAGATAGACATTTGCTTGGAGCTATGCATAATGAATTTTTTAAAAATTGTAACTGGGAGATGTAGCATGAGTTGATGTTTACTATTGAGACTCCATCTTTGTCAAGAGGACACAAAAGCATCTTTCAGAGGAATTATCCAGATCAATGTGCCAGCAATGAGATAACACCTTGGCATTGCAAGTATGTGATGGAAGAGAGGGCTCTGTGTGTTGTCAGGGCCCTGCCACGGCGGGTGTCAGCATTTCATGCCTCTTTGAAGGGGTTTGTTTGACATGTGCCCTCAGGAAGATTTTATCAGGACATGCCAGAAGAAAATTGGGGGAGAAATATTGCTCTGTTTTGTTTTTGAAATTTGAGCAGAATTGTTGCCTTATATTACTTTTTTTCTTAATTAAGAAATGCTTGGATAATCCCATCTGCTAAAATGAAAGAATCCATACAGTGAAGCACCCTGGGAAGCACCTCACAGGTTAAGGCAGCATCTCAGACCAGTGGCATCTTATCTGGCATTGGCCAGAGAAGGAGCTAAACAGGATTTTTCTCTGTGTGCCAGCTCTTTATGGAGACGTGCCTGTATTTTTGGGCATTCAAAATTGTTCTTTGGGTTATTCAAATATGGCATATAGACTATAGTATTGTAAAATTCCCTGAGTGTGATTTTTGTTATAATGTAACAACGGAGAGTATCCTGGTTTGGGGGAGATACTTATCTTTGAGGGTAAAGTTGTCATGATGTCTGCAACTAATTCTCAAATTGTTCAGAGGAAGAAAGAAGAAGGCAGGGAGGAAAAAAGAAAAAGTTAACCCTTGGTGAATCTAGGTAAAGGGTATGTGGGTTTTTGTACTATTCTTACATTTCCAAAGGTTTAAAAATTTTCCAAATAAAAATATTTGGAAAATACATTATGAAAAAAATTAAATAACGTTAAGCTCATACAATGGAATATAATGTAACAGTTGAAAGAAAGGTGATGTCAGCAAAATGGTGAAATAAAGTCCTCCTCAAACACTCTTCTCCATAAAAGCAGTGAGAAAATTGTTTAAAATGGTCAGAATTGGCTATTTAAAAACTCTGTAAATTAAAACTTGCAACACTCTAGAAAGTGTTTATCCAAGAAAAATGACTAAATCTTCTTGGTGTGAGCAGGGAACTTTGTGGAACTTCCACTTGCCTTACCTCCACCCCCTCAGCTCTTCAGCAGCCCCGAAACCCAACCACCCACGAGCATAGCAAGAACCCAACCTGGTGGCCGCCAGGGGACGGAATGGGGCTGGAGCTCCTTTAAAACATCATTCCCAGAGAAATGTCACGATTAGACCTTTTCCCAGGTTCCCTGCAAGACCCCATTTATAAGGCTTTCTTTATCTGACCCTACTCAGAGCTTTCCCAGTAGAAAAAGACTGCTCTCAAAAAAAAAATTACAGAAAGTCAACTTTGTGGCTGCCTGAGGTGGTAGATAAGACATGAAGCAAACAAAAAATTAAACAAAAAGCTTCAACGGTGTATCTGGGGAATGAGATCTCCACAAGGGCTTTGAAAAGCTCTGTGCACTCCTGGGGAATCTAGAAGGCCATGCACAAGTCTGGGGCTGCACTCATACTTAGGGAAGACCTGAGCAGGCCCTAGCCTTTCACCTCAGCCTCACCTTGAAGCTCTGTGCAAGAAGGAAGTAAAGCCTAAGGTAAGTTGTTAGCTGCCTGGTCGAGTGTTGACGGCATGCACACCATGCACACAGAACCCCTTGGCAAAGACTTGGAGACCTGTTGGTTCCAGGCACTGAGGACATCTCTGTATGATCACTATTTTGCCACGAGGTGGTCACACAAAGAATACAGAATTTACAGTATTCGTTCAGGAAAGTCGCAAAAACAAACACCACCATCAACAGCAAACAGCAGACCCTAGAGAGGGTGGAGATTCTGATCCCCAGGGTTGGTACATTATTTATGCACAGAACAACTGAAGTATGAGAACCATGTCTCACCATATAAAGAGCCAGAAGTTAGAAGAAAGAACGAATAGAGATTCTGGAGTTGAAAAGTGTAATAGCTCAAATGAAAATTCACTGGGGGTTTCTCAAGCATCAGGCTTGAACAGGAAGAAGAAAGAAATCAGTGAACTTTAAGATATGTCAACGGATATGGTCCAGTTTGAGAAACAAAAGTAAAAAAGAATGAAGGAAATGAACAAACCTCAGAGACTGGTGGGATCCCTCAGACATGCCAGCGTAGATATAATGGGAGTCCCAAAAGGGAAGGACATAGAGAAGGGGGTAGAAAAAATATTTGAAGAAATAAGGCCCAAAACTCCACCAATTTGATGAAAAACTATAAATCCAAGAAGCTCAACAAACTTCAAATAGGGAATCTCCAAGAAATACACAGTAGACATAATCAAATGTTTCAGGCAAAAGCAAAGAAAGAATCTTGTAAGTAGCAAGAATGAAGGTCCAAGTGATCCTTAATGAGACTGAGAGCTGATTTCTCGTGGGAGCAGTGGGAGGCCGGGAAGCGGGATGCCATAGCCCAAGTGCCGAAAGGAAGACACACGACCAAAGGTCTATTTTCAGCAAAACCACCCATCACAAATGGAGAAATTAAGTTATCCCCAGATAAACAAGAACCAAAGTCATCACTAGCAAACCTACTCTACAAGAAATTCGGAAAGGAGTCCTTGAGGGCAGAATGAAAGGACACAAGACACAAACTCAAATTCGTGGGAAGAAATAAAGAATGACGGTAAAAGTAACTCCACAGGGAAATAGGAAGTACAGTGTAAATGTATTTTTTGTTTAAAACTCTCCTATCTGATTTAAAAAATAATGGCATGAAGCACTAATTAAAATTTAAAAATGCAAAAGATATCATTTTAATACATTAACAGCACAAAAGGGGAGAGGGAATGCAGGGACAAATTTTTGAGTACTGTTGAATTAAATATACTTAATATAACCAGACCTATGACCAGTCAGTGTATTAAAATACAGTGTATGAAAAAACTTCCTGCAAAGAAAATCCTGGGCCCAAATGGCTTTACTGCTAACTTCTAACAATCATTAATGGTGAATTAATACCAATGCTTCCAAACTTTCAAAATATAGAAGAGGAATGAACACTTCTAACTCATTCTGTGAGACCAGTATTGCCCTGATATCAGGACCAGAAGAAGATACCACAAGAAAACTATAGACCAATATCCTTCATGAGTATAGATGCAAAAATTCTCAACAAAATGCTAGCAAGCTGAATTCAGCAACATGAAAAGTATTTTACACCATAACCAAGTGAGATTTATCCTAGGGATGCAAGGTGGCTCAACATACAAAAATCAATCAGTATAATACACAGACCTGCATGACCATCTACATACACACAGAAAAAAGCATTTGAAAAAGCATGGATTTACCTTTTCTGGATATTTCATATGAATGGAATTATACAATATATGATATTTTAATAAATCTATTGAATTAATTGTATGATTTTTATCCTTCATTCTGTTAATGTGGTATACCATGTTCATTAATTTGCAGATGTTGAACCTTCCTTGCATCCCTAGGATGAATTCCACTTGCTCATGGTGTATGTGCCTTTTAATGTACTCTTAAATTCAGTTTGCTTTATTTTGTTGATGATTTTTGCATCTATGTTCATCAGGCATATTGTCCTGTAATTTTTTCTTCTTGTAGTGTCCTTGTATGGCTTCAGTATCAAAGTAATGCTGGCTTGGTAAAATAACTTGGGAAGTGTTCTTTCCTCTGATATTTTGGAAGAGTTTGAGAAGGACTGGTATTAATTCATCTTTAAATATTTGGTAGAATTCACCCCATTACGCCACCTGGTACTGGCATTTGGACGCTCTGCAGAGTGGGTCTGAAATGCATATTCAGACTGGGTAGTGCCACATGCACCACAACCGTCTCCTCTTGAAGAGAGGTTGGTGAAGAGAAGGAAGCAGGTAACCATTTGCTTCAGGCCATGTGGAGAGTCCCCTGCATCTGTTTTCCTGAACTCTCTTTCTCTAGAGGAACACATTGAAGTCTAGAAGTTGATATTTTAAGACTTTTTAAAATAAGTTCTTCCAAATTAAGGTCATCTCAAGCACTAGGCTCAGTGTTCTCTGCCCTCCGCTGGTTGGGAGATTTTTGATTAATGGTTCAATCTCTTCAGTCATTATTGGTCTGTTCAGATTTTCTATTTCTTCATGATTCAGTCTTGATAAGTTGTATGTTTCTAGGAATTTATCCATTTCCTCTAACTTATCTCATTTGGTGGCATATAATTTTTCATAGTAGTATCTTACACTTTCTGCTATAGGTTGTAATGTCTCCTCTTTCATGTATAATTTTATTAATCTGAGTCATATCTCTTATTTTCTTAGGTAGTCTAGTTAAAAGTGTGTCCATTTGTTTATTGCTTCCAAGGAAAATTGCTGAAACAGAGTTTTATAAGCAGGCTCATATAAGCTCAGGATCTGGAAAATTCTAAGTTGTTGAAAGTACCTGCTATGAAAAACTGGCTGAGGCTATGTTTAGTTTTAAATTTTTTACTGTATTCAGATATCTTCAGTAAGTAGAACTCACAAGTGATTTCAATATTTAGGGCTGTTAGATTTAAATTTTTAAATTACACCCTGAATGTAATACTGTTTAATTTTTTTGAAGGGCTATTGTGGGAAGTGTCACATTAAGAGAATTGCCTTGCAGTGGTGGGAAGAAGTGTGTATGAGAGTGAATCTAATTAGACAGCAAGATCTTTTACCACTTTTAATCCACAATTCTAGGAACCACAATTCAATTAGAGAAATTAGATCTCCACTAGAAACAGTAGCTTTCTCAGGTCATTGTACCCTCTATCAGAATGATTATATATAACTTGGAGGGGTCCCCATGCACCAGATTTATTGTGTAAAAAAAAAGAGTTGAATAAGAAACTCAAGAGTTTGATCTGTTGATACTGTAATTCAAGAAGACATAATTAGGAGTAATTGTGTGGCCTTTGGGAGCCAATATTCTGACCTGTAACAGGAAATTCCGTAGTATAGAGTGTACTGCCTTCACACTGCCAGGAAGGAAGCCCGTTTCTGACCAGACCATCACTTCAGGCATGCCATTAAATATTACATTCCTTTGTACGGGTAAATTAAATATTTTGAACCAAAGGGCACCTTATTTTCCTCAGCTCTCTTTTTTCCTGTTATTTACATATTTGTCATCTTCTTACAAGCTTGGCTTTGTGCCTCTTGTTTGGAATCTGTTGGCTGGAGACTCTTTCTGGTGTGGGAGGTGGACTCATGAAGTGTGGGGGCTCCTCCAGGGCCCACCTGAGGGCAGAAGGAGGCATCTCGGGGCAGTGGCTCTCCACCTCCCACAGGGACAGACCCGAGGTGCACCTCGATGTTTTCTGTTGATTCCTCTCTTGATTCAGCCAGTGTTTATTGGTCTGCAGCATGTGGCACTCATGGTCCACGTGGCAGCCACCCCCCTGCCGTGGGGCCAGAGCGTGCGTGGCAGCAGCAGCCTTTGCTTCCCCAGCCCTCTGAGCCCGCACAGACCCCCACCCCCGGGTGCCGCTTACTGCGCAGGCCAGACCATCCCTGAAGATGGATGAGGCAGCCCCCCAGGGCATGGAGCCTGCTAGGTTGTCAAGTGCATGTCTGTCCAAGCCAAGGCAACAGGGAGGTACCAGGCTCAGGATGACAGAGGCAAGACTGGGCAACACCCGGGAGCCCGGAGAGCACACTTCAGTTTGCACCATGGCATGAGAGCTGTGGCATGGGTTTGACATGGGCTGTGAAGAGAGAGGAGGGTTCTCACTTCAGATGGAGAAAGTGGTCCGGGGGGACCACCGAGCAGAAGGAAGAGGCCCAAGCCATGTGCTCGCCGTCAGCAGCTGTCTTCTGGCCGGTCACTGTGTGGGGGGCAGCCATGGACAGAGGCAGAATGGGGTCCCTGCCTGTGAACCTCTATGGTCTGCATTTTGGGGTTGTAGGCTATTGTGCACATTCCCAACCCAACTGCCAGACACCACTGGGGCAAATCAGTGTTTTGCATTGAAACGTGTCCTTGTCTGTGTGTGACTTTGCTGCCTCTTAATACACTGCTTCATACACCGTTGAGAGCAGGCCCCCTGCCTGACGAGCAGTGTCTCTGAAGGAAGGTATGGGGTATCTTGAGGAAAGGGGCCTGGCTAAATTGCAGGAGCCAATTTCTCTTCATCCTGTTTTATCCTGTGTTCTGGAGCTGGTGCCGCTGAGTTTGCGATGAGAAGAGGGTTTCCCTCTGACAGTGTATGTCTCTGTCTCTTCTGGAAAAGAGGGGAATGAAGTTCCGATTCTTTTTTTGGTGTTTCCAGCTCAGTCGTCTTTCTTAGCAGAGAACACTTGCCGAATATCAGAGGCCCTTCCTGATGGCAAGAGAGGAGGAGGAATTCTTCCATATCCTGGCTACTCGTGGGAAGGGCTGGGGTTGAGGGGCCAGGAGGAGGGATGGGGACCTCTGTCCATCTGCAGATGACTCATCTGAGCAGCGACCTGGCAGCCACACTGGGGACCAAGGTGGGTGGCAGAGTTCACCCTGGGCCTTCCCCAGTGCCCACGACTGGCTGACGGTGCTTCCCAGGCCGGCGATGACCATCCCCACCCGGCCTCCCTGCACACTCCTGTCCAGCTCCCTGATCAGCCCTCAGTGCAGCACTGTCACATATGCATGTCGCCAGGCCAGCAATGGCGACACCTGTCTCCTGCTGCCCAAGCTGGTCAGGGTGGATGGAGAAGCCAGGCAGAGCTGGGGGGTGGTCTCTGCAGGTGCTGGGGGATGGGAGGCAGAGGCTGCTGGTGCCACATGCACACTGGCCCCGGGGGGCGGAGGGGCTGCTGTGCGGTCCGTGAGGGGACAGAGCGGATGCCACATCCTGCAGCTCACTGTGTGGCCTGCGGACGCTCTGCAGAGTGGGTCTGAAATGCATATTCAGACTGGGTAGTGCCACACATGCACCACAACCGTCTCATCTTGAAGAGAGGTTGGGTGAAGAGAAGGAAGCAGGTCACCATTTGCATCAGGCATTGTGGAGGGTCCCCTGCATCCGTTTGCCTGAATTCTCTTTCTCTAGAGGAACACATTGAAGTCTAGAAGTTGATGTCTTGAGACATCATTAAGAAAAGCTCTTTAAAATTAAGGTCATCTCAAGCACTAGGCTCAGAGTTCTCTGCACCTGTTTGCCAGAGACTGACAGGTAAGCCAGCGCCCACCCCGTCCCTGCTGCAGCAGTGCAGAGAAGAGCTCCACCAGGTCTGGGGGACCCTGGGACCGAACAAACTCGACTGACCGATGCACCGAGCAAGTGCCCCACCACATTACCACCCGCACCTCCCAGATCTGTAGCACTCAGCTGTCTCTCTACCATTCACTCAGTGATTAATCACCAACAGGCTTGTCATACCTTTGACACTGTTACCTCGTCTCTAATGACGCCTCATACTCTTAAAGTATTCAACATGGCTTAACTTTTGTAAATATTTGGTATATCTGCACAAATGGACAGTAACTGTTTAAGGTTAATGCCACGTATTAAGGAACTATAGTCCTCTTCCCTTGGCAAAAGCTGCTTGCTGTTGTTCAAATAGAAAGCATTTTTGTATTTGGACTGTCTAATGATAGGTCCTGGAGAACTGCTAGGAGGAGGCGCCTGCATACGAGGCAGAGGCAGCTAGAATGAGGAAGGCTTGCTCGTTCGCAGTGTTTGGATGTCAGTCCTTCCCACTCTGCATACGGCTAACAGGGATCCCACAGTCACGGAGAGTCCCAGTGTACAGACCTTGGAAAATGAACTGAGACCCACTGGCTGTGAGACAAAGACGGGCCCATGATGGAGGATGAGGTGTGGCTGGAGAGCCCCTTAGATGAGCAGGTGAAAACCCAGGTGTCCCCCAGGAGAATGCTCCAGAAACTGGCCACACAGGGCAGGAAGAAGTGGGTTGAGCCTGACTCACAGGAGCTGGGCTGTAGAAACCTCCAGGGGCCGTGAACATGGCCGTGAGGGCCTCACTCCACAGAACGTCTCTGGGCCAGGGCCATGACGCTGTCCAGGATGCAGGTCACACCAAGTACTGGGGAGGCGCTGGAGTGTGACTTCAGGGCGGCTCACAGGAAACGCGCACTGGGCACCTACCCAGAGAAGAGTCTGGGCGAAGTTCTGAAGGAGGAGAACCCCTGCAGCAGTGGAGCAGTGCTGGACCGAGAGCAGAGACACAGAAGAGCAGAATGCGCCAGTGTAAGGGAGCCTGGGGGCTCTGTGCCCGTCAGATTTTGCAATAAGTGAACAGAGGTGAAGTGACTTGCCCCAAGTAAATTAGAGACAGAGCAGGCCCGAGACTCATTCATCTAGTCACAGAATGAGTCACAGACTCATTCACTACTCACAAACTCTGCTGAGCACGTAGCAGGGGCCCAGCGCAGTCCCCTGCCCTGGATCCAGGTTTCCTGACCCATATACAGTGCTCTTCCAATCACCAGGCCCCCCGCCTTGCTCTAGGTCTGAAAGCACGTCCACTGCATTGGACTCAGACGAGGTCGGGCCCACAGATTCCCAAGATATAAAACCAAGCTCCCTTCTAGCTCTGAAAGGAGAAGCTAAATCAAGGAAGGGGTAGTGAGCCGGCTCCGCTGGCTAAGTCACCAGGTGCAAGCACACCCTGGCACTTGAAAGCTTAGCACTCTGTGTCCGTGTTGGCCTTTACCCGAGACTGTTACTTGGAATATAGACTTAAAAAATGGAAATAGGTTTCTGCACTTGGTTTGAGTACACTGAGCTTAGAGAGAAGCTGGGAAAGGGAGCGGGGGTGGGGAGTGGGGAGGGCTCAGGTGTGGGAGGAGGGCAGTGTTAGCAGGAAACCGGGCATTTTCCAAATGCCGGGCCAGAAAAGAAATAGGAGCTAGAATAGAATGAAAAGTGGTTCTCTAGTTCTGTCTGATAGATGACAGGCCGTGTCCAACTAGGCGCTAAATGAAGTCCTGGGACTTTTGCTCAAGAATGGCCCATTTCAGAAGGTTTTGCTGTTCCTGGGAAAGAACAGCCAAATAAGGAAATACCCCAGCTTCCTACCACTGGCCTGGGAGTCCGCACCTGTGCTAGTAGCGGCCATAGCTGATGCTTAATAGCGCTTTTTCACCCTGCAGCGTTTATCTGCTAATAACTGTGAGATGGTTAAGGAGGGTGGTGTTATTCCTGTCTCGCAGATTTGGTCGCCGAGGTTCTGGGAATTTAAGGGGCTTGCCTGGCTCACGGAGCTCATCTGTAGGAGAGCCGGGTATGAGACAGTCGTGTCTTCTGAGTCCGAGTCTGTCATTTCCCTACCGTGCTCTCCTGCTTCGGGTGGGGAAGCCATCCAGGTTTAAATTGTCTGGGGGCAGACACTCCTCAGGTCCGTTGGGCCTGACCCCTGGAGCTGGGTGCGACGGAAGGGTGTTAGATGAGGCCGTTCCAGCGTCAGCTCCCTTCTTTGGTGCGGGGGTTTCGCTCAGGCGGCAGGGAGGTCTCTCTGGCCTCTGCTGGCCTGGCCTTCCCGGGCTCACATCTGCTGTGTCACAGAGAATGCTCATCAGCCATGACAGTACAGTTTCAACGTGGGGAAATTTAAAAAAGTTGGTGTTAAAACTTCTCAAGGTGGTCCTGGCACCTTTAATCCCACTGAGTTTCAGTGAGCCTGGGGCGCTCTCCAGCTGCCTGGGTAGCCCCAGTGCCTTCAGGGCTACAGAAGAAATGTGGCGAGGAGCGGGTGGGCCCGGGCCCGGACTCCCCATGGGGTGCTGCCAGCCTGGAAGTGTGCGCCCGCGAGTGACTGTGTCCGCTGTCCCTTCTAGGGCTGCCAACTTCAGGAACTTCACCTTCATCCAGCTGAATGGGGAATTTTCTCGGGGAAAGGGGCTCGATGTCGGAGCCCGCTTCTGGAAGGGAAGCAACGTCCTTCTCTTCTTCTGCGATGTAGACATCTACTTCACCTCCGAATTCCTCAACACCTGCAGGCTGAACACCCAGCCAGGTAGGGGCATGTGCGGTCGGCTCATGTCGCTGTCCCTCTGCTGTCCAGCTTCTCACGTTCACACACTGCCCTCTTCACAGTTGACTCTGACATCCTACTTCCGAGTCTCCCTTATTTTACCCCCAGTGACAAAGAAAAGGAAACCACCTGGTCTGATTTCTCCTTTGATGTCACGGTGTGGGCCTGTCAGCCACCATAATTCTGGGACCCTTTGTCCCAGTTTGTGTTTATAGCACGTTTTCCATTTTCAGCTGGGAGGTTAGTGTCAGGGAACATGCACAGGAGAGTGTGGACCTGGAGAAGCTGCCTGAGACTGACAGGAAGGGAGTAGCTGGGGGCAGCCCCAGGGGATGGCTCTGAGCAGAGAGAACCCGCAATGGGAAAATCACTTTTGTAGAGCTTGAGCAAAGCTGGTGTTCTGCTGGTAACTGCTGGAACAGACATGGGATTTGTTAAACTATCAGAACTCTTCTGTGTAAATTGGTAAAGAGCCCCTGCTCTGGGCTCCCTAAATTGCTCCTGACGCCCAAGCTCCCTCCGGCCCATCTGGCCAGCCTGCAGACTGCCCCAGGAGCCAGCATGAAAGGGTTACTGTACGGCAGGGCGGGGACAGCAGGCCTGCCGTTCACACCCACTCCCACTAGTGTAAGGGCCACCCACCGTCGATATTTTGTCTGTTTCCAGGAGATCAGAAATGTCTGAGGATCAGGCTGTCTCGTCTACCTTATGCGGAATGTCTCAGATCTGTTTAAACGCGTTGAGGGATGGGAAGACGAAGAGTGGGTACAAATATCTGGTTTATTTCAGGGGGTTGACTATAAATGAACAAACACAGCAGTTCTATCTGTCACTTAAGCAAGTGTTTGTTTTCTGGTTTTCAGGGAAGAAGGTGTTTTACCCAGTCCTTTTCAGCCAGTACAACCCGGGTATAATATATGGCCACCACGACGCGGTCCCTCCCTTGGAACAGCAGCTGGTAAGTAATTACCCCGCAGGAGCCTTTCTGTGGCTGTTTCATGTCTTTCATTACCAGGGGCACCTGACCATGAGTAAAGGTGAGTGGGAATCTGTGGACTGATCCCCTGGTAATTTTTAAGTTTGGCAGACGTTCCGGCCTTTGCTTCCAGCGCCTTGCTGATTAAAGTCCTTGGAATATTTAAAGGTGGAAAATAAATAGGAACAGTGCCTTAGAGAAAGGTGATTTTACACCATCATAGTTTCCTTCTGTGAGTTTTGAAAACTAGTATTATTGCATTGTGGGAACAGCACATTTTTTCTTTATTACAAAATCCTGTAAGATAAGAAAGGTGAGATTTATGCTCCCATTGGACAGATGGAAACCGAGGTGGCAGTGGGCGGCTCTCCCCAGGGCACGCAGCGAGTGGGTCCGTGGGCAGCAGGGGTCACTCCCAGTGTCCCTCCGTCATGCCGCCATCCCCAGGATCATGGTGCCTTGGGGTGGGTGTTAGCCTCGGACATGTCACCGGCAAGGTAGCTTTAAAAGCAGTATCACAGGGACTTCTCTGCTCAGATCATGACTGCGTAAGTGATGGGCAGTGGACCACACAGCCACCAAGGATCTCTGTGAGCTGGGAGGTCTCTGTCGGTCGTGGCGGCCCTTAGGCCATTCAGCAGAGAAGCAACGCGGGCAGCAGGAGGGTGAGGGGCAGCCGGAAGGGGGTCTCTGCACCACGCATGAGCATGCGCCCAAGACCGAGTTTCCCATTGCTGGTGTCACCCCAAGGGGGGCTGCGATCTTGTCCCGCACTGTGTTCTAGCTCTGAGGGGCATCGGACCGCGGGGCTGTCTGTTCCTCATTGCTGTGGGTAGCTCTGTCTCCGGGTTAGCAGAGCCGTGTTTCTCCCCATCAAGGACCTCTCAGGGTGGAGAAAGGAAATCTCTGTGTAAACAGGAAGATGTGCTAGGGCAAGTCTCTCCTGCTTCTGTGCACTGGCAGAGTAACATGATTTACCCTGAAAACGTGGTCTATGAAGCTCTTTTAGAAGACCGATTCTGTATGGAAGCTTCCCGAAGTAACAAGATATGTTCTCTTCAGCCCTATCCGTGCCCGCCCCCAGGGACTCTCTGGCAGCTGATGTGATGACCTTTGCTGGAGAGTTTCAGCGTGTTCCCTCAGGTCGGACAGGGTTCGCTCCTCACCCGTGTCCTCGCCTGGTGTCACTCTGGGCCAAGCCGTACAGCACAGTAGATATGGTTCTCTCTTCCCCCAGTGAGGTCCTGATCCCACAGGTCTGCTGAATAACTGCATTATTGTATTCATGCATTGTATGTATATATCTGCTTTATACATAAACACAGTAAGAGATTTTCCCTTTCGAAGAACCAATGTTTATCTATTTTGGGGCAATATTGCCCCTGTTGAGACAGGAAAACATCTTGTTCCTTTTCTGTAACAGTTCTAAGCTTCAGGGGGAATGGGATACAGGATTTATTTTCTTTCAACTGATCACAATAAAAATTCCTTTGATTTTAAATTAAGTACTGCTTCCCATTTGACATTCAATGTGATTAATGGTTTGACTTTAAACTCATAAAGATCTTATTTGCTTGCAAATAATTCTTTTCACACCTTAAAAGTGTTGTGCTTTTATTGCCATTCCTGCAGGGGAGCAGGTAAAAGGGAAGTAGAGGTAGGACACAGCTAAGCCAGCTCCTCAGAGCCTCAGAATTAGTGGCCCAGCCAGAAACAGAGTTCAGATGCTGTGTCTGTCCATGGCTAGTCTCAGACTGTCCTCTACCCTTTGACATTCGCTTCTACCTTAGACTTTTCCCAGAGCACCTGAGTCTGACATTTCAGGGTTCGGTATTTAGCTTAGTCCAGAGAAGCGCAGCCATCGTCTCTGAGATGAAGGGCCCTTCCTCTGGAAAGGAGAGCTATTGCTGAGATTCTCTCGCAGCTGAGCCACTTCTCCAGCCCGTGCTGCCCCAGAGACCCCACCTAGGAGTTAGAGGGGGAGTCGGGACGCCTGAAACAGTTTCATATACTCAGAAGTGATTCGCGAGACCGTTTCACTCTCTCACTTCCTTCTCATAGACTTGCCCAAGATCACACCACCAGCTAGCAGCAGAACTCAGGCCAGAGCCAGGGTTTCCCTGCCTGGTATGGTAGAAACAGATTTGCTTAGGATCTAGATGAGAGCTTCAGTATAAAGGAAATGGTCTGACAGAAACTGCAAAGGAGAACTTCAAACTAAAGAAATTAATATACTGGGCATGGGACAGGCAAGCATTACGCAGAAGGTCGGGATGGGATGGGTAAACGAGGGAAAGCTTCCGACCGAGGTTCGTGTTGATTCAGTCTTGAGCAATATGATGCACATACACTAACATGCTCTTGGTCGGCTTCTCTGGGATACCCCAGGGTGCAGGGAAGGGAGGGCGCAGGGGCAGCACGGAGCGGTAGCAAAGGGGACTTCCTCGTGCAAACGGAAGGCAGCTTCTCCAGCAGCCCTGCAGATGCAGCCGTCCGTCAGGTCAGCGTGCTGCGACTTCTCCCTGCTCTCGCCACCACTGCTCGGTACCATCTGGCCTGCAGACATTTGCAGGTGACCACAGCTAGGATTTGTGTGTGTGTTCAGACTCTTGTGTCCTTACTTTTGCATACCGGCTGTTAGTGATAAATAGCAAGTGAAATCGTGGGATTTTTATACTGCCGTTTAATGTCTTGAGTTTTAAACCTGAGATTAACTTGCTGCTGCTTTAATGTAGAAACGGCTCTCTGAGACGGGAATGACTCTAATTTAAATACTTGTTAAATTCAGGCCCTCTACTTCCCAAGTCTGAGCCTCTTCAGCTCTTGCCGGGGCCTCTTCACTCTTCCATCTTT
The DNA here is from genome assembly GCA_029783875.1 of Phataginus tricuspis. Classification (NCBI taxonomy): domain Eukaryota; kingdom Metazoa; phylum Chordata; class Mammalia; order Pholidota; family Manidae; genus Phataginus; species Phataginus tricuspis. The sequence goes on along the minus strand of JAQQAC010008525.1, from coordinate 1,363,403 downwards.
GACTTCTTCCCTCCCCTCCAGCTCGACTTTCCTTCCCCCTCTGCCAGAGACATGTCTCCAAAACACAGATTAATTCCATTTTGAAAAATCTTTTATGGCATAAAGCCAGTGGTGTGCTAGTAAATGTTTAACAACCCATTCTCTGAAGTGGAAATAAAAAAGCCCGGTTTGGAGCGTTTGCCATTCACCGTGGTGTCAACATTCCCACCGTGCCCGTTCCAGGCTGCTAACGTGCTGTCACTGAGCACAGACGGGAGGAGTCAGCACAGTGAGCGGAGCTGGTACCGACTCCAGCACAGCACCGCCAGCCCTGGTCCCTTGCTGGGACTGACTGCCCTCCACGGACGGACTCAGACCGACTGCAGAGAGACTGCTCACAAGCCCCGGGCCCTGGCTCCCCATACCAGCTCGACACACCCGCGGGCCAGCTCGACACACCCGCGGGCCAGCCCGACACACACGCGGGCCAGCTCGACACACCAGCGGACCAGCCGCTGTGGGGGAGAGCCTGCCTGCCCAGCGTCTCCGCAGGACCATCCCCTCCCGTTTCTGCTGCCCGCAGAGCCACCCACCATCTAAATCTGGTGCCTCTGTACCACCTGTTCACGTGCCAGTGGGCACTGGCTCCCGTCCTCCCGGCCTGTGATTACCCCCCTCCACTGACCTGCATTTCAGCTTAAACTTCTAGAAATTGCTGACTGGGCATACTATCCTTTCAGTCTGCTTTTCTTTATTCAAGAAGCAGGCGCTCCCTGGGTATGAAGTGCAATCCTGCCAGATGCCGTCTGGGCAGCCTTTTGCGAGCCAGCCCTGTGCTGCCCTCGTGTGGTTCTCAGGGAGGTGGCCGGATAGCGCGGTGCTCAGCGCACAGCTGATGCACAGCACAGATGCCTGCGTTACTTGCTCAGACTAAGTGGCAGAGTCGGACGCAGGTGCTACCCCGTGTGATGGGGCCTAGGCTGGGGATGCCAAGCAGCAGGGGACACACTGTTTGGCCTCAGAGGGCTTCCAGGAGGGCATGGGATCTGGCTCAAGGGTACAGATTCCTAGAACAGAGGGAGCCTGGACAGGTCCTTGTCCAGCATGACACCCTTCAGAAGATACTTCATTTTTTCAAATGCAGATGCTGATAGAAGACTTGCAGAAAAATGTGGATTAGTGTCAATCTCGGGGGAGTTGGCATTCGAGGTCTACTCTTAAACCACTTCTTTGGAAGCTGCGGCTCCAGATATTTGATTTAAGCAATGGGCGTTGTCCCAGGAGCCCTGGTGTCTGTCTAGGCCTTGGTGATCTTGGGCAAGTCACTCTGCCTCCACGCCACAAAGAACGCATACTCCCTGCCGCCCCTGAATCCTGTGTGGTGTGACCGCTGCACCCTCAGGGACCAGACAGTAAAGAATGGACAGTGTGGGGCCCGGGGCACCCCACCCAGCCTCAGAAGCCCCTGAAGCTCAGGGTGTCCGCTGCTCGCGGGCAGGACTGGCTGCATATTCAGCATGGCCCAGCGCACAGTGAAAACGCAAGGCCCTTGTTCAAAAACTATGAGAAATTTCAGGATGGCAGCTGCGAGGCATGAAGCCTGCTGCGGGTGGGGCCTGTGGCCTGCTCGGGCTGCCTGCCCCGGGCCTTTCTGCTGAGTGTGAGACTGCTCACAAAGCCTAGCTCTCGGGAGACGCCCTTTGATGTAGAGGAAATACTCTGCGTGAGTATGTTGGTCACTTTATTGTAGGGCCCAGATTGTTGCATGGGCAGCTGTCCAAGTCAGCACCACTACCCGGACAGGCGCCGCCTGCCTCCCAGCTCCCCGCGCAGCTGCAGGGTGGCCTCCTTCCCACATCTTTGGGGAGGGACGCCTAGTGGTGTTTGGGGCCTAAAAGAAAAATACTCCCCCTGCCGACTGACTCACCCACAGAGCTGTGGGTCTGAAGCTTCCTGTGGGAGAGCAGGCTTGACAACCGTCCTTTCTGGTGAGTTCTCTCCAGTCTCTGCAGAGACCATGTGGGAAAGACAGGGAGCTGTGGAGAGCCGAGAGGCACTGGCCCTTGGAAGACAGTCTTTAAAATGAGGCTGGCAGTGGAAACAGATTGGTGGGCTTAGAAAAGGAGGGGATGTTTTTCTTTTGGGGTGTAATCTTTCCTCTTCGGGTCTCTTCCTCTGCTGTAGTGGACATCACTGGTGTGTGTGCGCTTGAATGTCTGAGCACAGCCATGGGGCTCCTAATGTCTGGGGCAAAGCCCTCTGCTTAGACCCCAGGAAGGTGAGAATACTTGTGTCTGCTGGTCCAGAGCCACACGATTCTGAGTTTTCCCATTGGAATTCCTTGGCCTTTGCTGAACTAGTCAACAGGAACTCCCTGCTGAGCCATGTCTGTTTCCACGGGTGTGGAACCACCTCCGCCCTGGGGCCGCTGCTCGCTCACTCAGGGGGGAGGTGTTTACTGAGCACCTGCTGTGTGCCGGGCAGTGGCCTGGGTGCTGCAGACGCAACTGTGAGCATGACCAAGGCCCTGAGCTTATGTTTACCCGTGGCGGTGAGCGTGGATGGTCAGCAAACAGACACAGGTGCATCACAGGCAAATTTCAGAGAGCCATGGTGTGCCAGAGAAAAAAAGCCAGTTGACAGTACAGAGAGTGACCTCAGTGGGGGTGACACTCACTGGGAGGGCCCGGACAACCATTCTGAGCCAGTGACATTGGGGCAGAGCCCAGTGGTGAGCAGGGAGAGGGTGGCCAGGCAATGAGCCCGTGCAGCCTGCGGCCCTAGTGCGTTTGAGGGCAGATTGGAAGGGGCCTGGAAGGGGACGTGAGATGGGTGAGGCGGGCTGGCAGCTTTCTCATGGATTTTATTCTAAGTGCATTAGGGAGTGTGCAGTTAAAACCACTGCGGGGCTTTAACAGGAGCAGGCTGTGATCTGAGCACCTCGGCGTTCTCCCTCCCAGCTCGGCCGCTCGCTGTGGGCGCCACTCCAGGTGGCGCCTCTGTGCAGCTGCGGGTGGGGTGTGTGCATCTCACCGACACTGCGTGCTATGGGCCGACCAGACTGTGGGCAGTCCCCACCAAGGCCTGAATTTCAATGAGCTCCTCAGCGGCTTTTTGTGGCCTGCCAACTTTAAAGCCAATGTCACTAGGCATTTATATAGCGCCTTCCCCAGCTCATCAGTCAGTCCGTCCCTGTCACCCTGTCCCCAGCTGAGGGTCGCTCTTCACCTTGCTCAGCCTCACCAGGCTCAGCGTCCACTCAGCCTGGGGCCTGGGTGTCTCCTCTCACAATCCCTCTCGTCTTTCTTTCTGAGTTCCTGGCCCATTGTTTTTCCTCTTTGGGGCTTTCTCTTTGAGAGTCCATATAGACCTCAGCCAAATATCTGAAGCTTGGATCCTGGCACTTCTCTTTGACTCCATTTTCATCCGGAAGCTTAGAAGGACCTGCGTCCCGGCCAGCAGGAAGGGCATGGGGAGGAAAACATTTTTAAGAAATGACTCAGTGGAGATTTTTCCTGCCCTGCAAATTCTTTCCAGTTAATACCAATGACATTGTCTTTGTCCCTTGGGAGACGCTGTATAACAGGCCTTTGTTCTGCAGAAGCACTGAAGAGCATCTGCCGGGGGCACACGGGCCAAAAGAGCCCCTCCTGGCCCTGATTTTCCGCAGGCAGCCCTGATGCATGCTGACAGCAGTGCAGGAGGCATCCTGTGTAGGTCGTAGTGAGAACAAGATGGTGTCATAAGTTACAGAGTAAAAGAATTTGTAAATTCATCCGCTCTTCTGCAAGCCATTTTTTAAATATATTTTAGCCTGTGGTGGAGATCAGACTTGGGGAAGGTGGAATAGCAGCGGGAGGGGAAGTGTTTGGGTGTTAGAGTGAGAGGAGCCTGTAGGGGATTCGGCTCTACCTCCTCCTTCATGGGGAAGGAAATAGAGGCTGGAAGAACCAAAGGACCTGCCTGGGGCAAAAACACCAGCCAGTGGCCAGGTTGGGACAAGACACTGCGTCCCCCGCTGCTCTGCCCACTCCGCCACACACGGGGTCTAATGGGCGGCGAGCAGAGCCAGGCACCCGGGATGGCAGAGGCAGAGATCCTCCTGGGTGGGGCCCGTGGCTCCCTTTGCCTGGGCGTGGCTGGGGGCTTCCTGTCGTCTCTGCCCCATGTTAACTACAAGAGTGAATCATGACAAAGAACTAATAAGGTCTCAGAACCATTCCCAGCATTACCTCAGCCAAAAATACGTAAACAAATATGTTTAAAAAGTCTTGCTGCTTCAGCAAACACATTGGAGATTCGCTTGCAGAGGAAGAGCCCGGTCGCGGCCTGGATGGCCCCTTGGCAGCCCTGCAGCCTGGCACCACTGCATGGGCTCGAGGGGCCGTCTGGCTGTGAGACAGTCTGGAGCTGAATGGACAGAGCCTGGACTCCGAGTGCCCTGCTCCCTGGCAGGCGAGTTAGCCGAGGGTCCCCGAGGGAGTCCTGTGCGTGCACTGGGCCAGCGTGGCTGAATTCTGAAGTGTTCTCTGTCCCTCTTCTCGACTCCCAGAGCCCTCTGCTGGCTCCCTGCCCGGCCCAGGGTGAGGAGCCGAGGCCTCCAGTTCTCCTGGCCCTGGTGTGGGGTGAGACATGTAGGTGGCTTTTCCACGGCCCTGCTCAAAATCTTGCTCCTCTGGTTTGTTTTTGAGTGTGAGTGTGAGTGTGAGTGTGTGTGTGTGTGTGTGTGTGTGTGTGTGTTTCACGCCGACGTCCTAGAAACGTTCCAGCCAGAGATTTCAAAATCACAGGCTTCATCTTGGGGCTGGTGAGTGTCCTGTATTCCTGACTGTCCGAGAGGCCTCAGATCCGTCTGCACGTCCCAGGGCTGCGGCGTGTGGATGGCCTGGGCTCCCTACCGAACAGTTCACGTGCGATGGTAAATGCTCTGTTGTTTTACATCCGCTCTATCCATCCCCCCTCCAATGACGGCACTTTCCCTGCAGGTCATAAAGAAGGAAACTGGATTCTGGAGAGACTTTGGATTTGGGATGACTTGTCAGTATCGGTCTGACTTCATCAACATAGGTAAGGCTCCCGGGCTGGCGGCAAGCCTGCCTCTCTGCTGCCACCCAGAGGCCAGCGAGGGGCCCGGGCCAGTCGGCCAGGTACTGAGCGGCGGCGGAGGCGTTCCTGAGAAGGTGCCCCTCTTGTGGGCGTGGAGGCAGGACCGAGAGGGGCCCTGGGAGTGTGGGGCTCTTTAGCCCCTATCATTGCTGTCACCCAAATGAGGCACACTCAGGAGAAGGGCAGTTTGTTGCACAGAGGCAGCTGAGGCAAGTCCCCCAGGGCCTCCATCCTGCTGCTTCTCCTGTAGAACATGCTGGCCTCCACAGCTGGGGGGTCGGTTAAAAAATAAGGGCAAGATGGGGAATTTTGGAAAATGACGTATCAGAAAAGATCCAAATTTCTGTCTTCTGAACCTTGAATATTCTGGGCGTCACTTCATATAGTTACTGTCAACACATGCACACGCATGCACACATGCACACACACACATGCACACACACAGACCCCGAGAGGCAAAGGGACACAGCCAGTGAGGGACATAGGACGAGAGTAGAATGTCCCATGGAAATGCCGCCCCACCTGCCCATAGTGAGCCTCGCTCCTGTGCCTCAGCGGGACGTGGAATTGTGGATTATACGTGACCAAGGTGTGGATGAACTGCTCAGAGACCTTGATCTTGGGCTCAGGGTGGACCCCAAGTTGGGATGGAGATGGGGAGGCCCTGCACTCCCCCAGCATGGAGATGCCCATCCCAGGTCCCCTGGGTCCCCAGAGCCACCCCTCTTGCCCCCTCACCATCTCCTCCCCTGGGGCCTGGGGCCTAAAGCTTCTCTTAAGGTCAGTGAGTGGATCCGAGCAGCCCCAGGTGTTTGCTCAGAGGGGAGGTAGACCACAGGGACTGTAGAACCCTTACAGAAATTACTGGGTTTAAAAGAAACAAATAAAAACCTTGAAGTCAAGTCCTCTGAGAAGCAGCAGAGCGCCCAGGACTTTGGTCTCTGTATAGTGGCTGTTCTCAGACAGCCAGCAGCAAGCCCCAGGTGTTCTTTAATTTTTCCAAGAAATATTCCTTAATGATTATGTACAAATCAAATTTCCCAAAGTGACATATTTTTTAAAGTTTCTAAAAGAGATTCCCATTTTGAGAAACTCTGTATTTCTACATACAAGATAAGATTGTTTGAGCATGATGTATGTTCATCAGATTTGGGTTTATATCATATTGGATTTTCCTAAAGGCAGGGCATGGCTGCAACTGAAAAACGCGAGCATGGCAGGCTGGGAAGGGTGTGCCTCGGTGAGCCCTTGCATGACCTCCGAACTTCAGGCCACATCTGAACCCTGCTCATTCTTTGCGACGTTGCGTCGATTTGCAAGCGTCTTCCTTGGGCACCTTCTTTTTAACAAATTGTAATGCTGCCCAGATGGCGTATCAGTTACAGAGGAGCAAGACGCGCCCCTCACGTTACAGTCTCGTTTGGTTATGACACCTTCTTCGTTTCAGGATAAAGAGACCCAAACCCAGGAGAGGTAAAGTGGCAGCTGGTATGAGAACCAAGATGTAAAGTCCAGGCCCCCGACTCACTCACACACCTTCCTTTGCCTGCCCCCCACTGAGGGGCCACAGGCCACTCCCACCCCGGGGCTGGGCCT
>JAQQAC010008525.1:1289912-1356712 GCA_029783875.1 Phataginus tricuspis | reverse complement strand
AGAAACACTTCACTGTGTCTTGTTGAAGGAACATCCTAAGTATGAAAGGAACACGATCAAAAGAAGCCCCTTTGGCTCCATTTGGGTCGCAGTGGCTTTAGCAAGAAGAAAGGCGGGGGGCGTCTCAGTTCACACAGGTGAGGCTTTGGGGAGCACCCCTCACTCTGCGAGGCAGTCTGCTAGGAAGCGAGGCAAGGATCTGGAGTGGGACTTCAGGGCTGCCTGTCAGGCCATCCCTTTACCACGATTCGCTCACCAGCTGGGGCTGCGCACACAGCCTCTCAGGAGCATGTCAGTCTGGGGAAGGACGAGCGCTTTTGTGGGCCCTGAGTTTTTCATGCTGGGACCCCGGTGCTCTTCCATGCTGCCAGAATGACAGGTGGGGACCATACTCACACAGATGCACGAGAGCTGGCGTTCAGAGGCAGCACGTCAAAACGTTAGGCCGCTTTGGATCTTCGTCCGAGGCTGGGGCTCTCTGTTAGCGTTGCCCCCAGCTCCGGAAAGCCGGCAGCTGCTGGGAATGCTGTGCACAGCCTTGGCCCTTGGATGGGGGCTGGCTGCCAGGGGGGCCTCCCTGCGCGGGGGCTCTGAGTTCTTGACCTGGAGGGACACATGGTCACGTACAGGGTGGTGATACCCTCTCGGCAGATGCCCCTTCTCTGGAGCTTGTGCATATTAGGAAAGCAGAGGAGGCCCAGCAGCACCTGCCAGCCTGACCCCGCACATGTCCTCTCCCTGCCAGCCTGACCCCGCGTGCGCCCTCTCCCTGCCAGCCTGACCCCGCGCGCGCCCTCTCCCTGCCAGCCTGACCCCGCGCGCGCCCTCTCCCTGCCAGCCTGACCCCGCGTGTGCCCTCTCCCTGCCAGCCTTACCCCGTGTGTGCCCTCTCCCTGCCAGCCTTACCCCGTGTGTGCTCTCTCCCGCAGGTGGGTTTGACTTGGACATCAAAGGCTGGGGCGGGGAGGACGTGCACCTTTATCGCAAGTACCTGCACAGCAACCTGGTCGTGGTACGGACGCCCGTGAGGGGCCTCTTCCACCTGTGGCACGAGAAGCACTGTGTGGACGAGCTGGCGCCCGAGCAGTACAAGATGTGCATGCAGTCCAAGGCCATGAACGAGGCATCCCACGGGCAGCTGGGCATGCTGGTCTTCAGGCCCGAGATAGAGGCCCACCTGCGCAAACAGAGACAGAAGACTAGTAGCAAGAAAACATGAACTCCCAGGGGTAGTATTGGGAAGACGTTTTATTTTTTTAGCTTTTGCAATTCCTGAAGGAGTGGCTGCAAACAGGGACCAGAGGCCTGTGGAGGGTGAAACAAAGAATCTGACTGATTAGTCAAAGAGATGAGGGGAAGCCTCCAGTTTCTCTCTGCCTGTTTGGCTTTGTAACAGGAATAAAATCTCCCCCTTTGCCTGCAGAGGAACCCAGATGCGTAGCCCGGGCGGTGCCTGACAAAGGCAGGATGACTGTGAGATCAGAAGCCTGATGGGTGGAGGTTTTGATGTGTTTATAGCAAAGTGAGATCTATTCTTTTCTATGCTTACTGAAATATTCATGAATTAAGACTGATTTTGTAAAATCATTAGAATGAGAGGCAAGCACATTGTTCCCCACGTGAATGATTATATCGGTAGAGCTCTAGTGTCTAAGGGATTCGAAAATATCAGAAGACAGGCAAGGAGACCATGTGAAATTCAAAGACAAATTCATCCCGAAACTTCTGAGTGTATTAAGCAAAACCAAATGGATTAAAAAAGACAAAAAACCTATTGTGGCATTTTCCCCAGATTAACCAAAAATAATCTGCTCAACTTCTTGGTTATAGTTTTAACTATCTCCGTTTGTTCATTTCATTTTTAAATGCACTTTTTTTTTTGCTTACAAGTTATATTTTGCTTATTTAATTACCGATTTGCAAGCCTTACTAAGAGAGCACAAGTTAGTATACATTTTTATATTTTTTAGGAAGGCAGTTTTAGATGTATTCTAAGAACTTCCAGTTCAAAGCATCAGATTGATACCCATATCCAAGGACATGTACCAAATACCGGGGAGGCCCTGGCTAGGGCTCCCCATAGACCAAGACTTAGAAAGAATTCATCTGAAGAGTATGTCCCAAAAGGAGCAGCTGAACACTGGAGGAAATAAAGATATATTTTTTACCTTAAGAGGAAAGGAAACTTGTTCAGACTGGTGATATCTTGATTTATTCACAAGTCAGAAAAACACATTTTCTCCTCAGCAGAAGTGGGACCACGTTCTTACCTGTCTCAATAAACCAAAGTGTACTGTGCGAACTAAACGGTCTCTTTCCAAAGGAGGTGCTCTTCCTGTCTTCTGGCTTTCATGGGAAGAAATGCAGAAGAAATGTATTCTGTAAAAGACCCTTCCACCTGCCAGAGTCAAGGGGGTAGATTTTGCCACATGGTCCCAGTCTAGGGGGAAGTAACTTAATTATTTTTTAAATTAAGCAGTTCTATTCAGTCACCAAGATGCTTTTGAAAATTGCATTTTATTACAGTTTCCAACTATTAAAAAAAATAAATACAATTAACATTGAGTGGTTTCTTTCATGTGAAAATTATTTATTAGCCAGCACCAGATGCACAGCTAGTCACCTCAGATTCCTTCCCTCTGTTTGTCCACAGTCTACACATTGTTTAAAAGCTTCAAGAACATTCAAGCCATTGGTGTATAAAAAAAATACATTGTATTGATTGGTACTGGTAGTTCATAAAATTTAATTAAAACACAGGATATGACTGGAAGGTGGACTGTACAACAATAGAACATGATTTGTGGGTGTGATTTCTTTTTGGAGCAATAGGCCATGGCTTTAGTTTTTAGAAAATAGCTTCTTGTGCAGAGCCCTGGGTTTCTCAGCCTGGGCACTCCCGACAGTCGCAGGGGCTGTCCTGTGTGTCCCTGTGCTGGAGGGTATTTGCCAGCATCCCCGGCCTCTGCCCATTGGCGCCAGGAGCGCCCCTCACCGAGGGTGACAGCCACCGTCTCTGTGGTCAGTGCCCCATGTCCTCTGGGGGCAAAACCACCCCTGACTGAAGAACCACTGGTCTAGAGAAAAGAGAACTGTAAGGAAAAACATACCTGTTAATATATTTTATGTGTCCTTTTTAATGAGAAGAAATTGAGGCATTATGTCCAAGGCCCCTTCTGACTGATTGTGTGTCCTGTTTCCACATAGGGTGGGGATCCTGATTCAGGGCACGTGTCTGCCTGTCTCTCCTGTGGCTCTGAGGACTTTGTGGGACGCACCCACACACTCCCGCCCTGCCGTGTTCCCCCGGTGCCGGGACGATGTGTTCCTGATCACGCTGGCCACGGGGCACAAGTGTCTTGGCCACGGACTCGGCTGTGTCTAGGTGTCCTGCCCTCTGTGGCTCTGCTTGTTTAAACTGTGTATCACACAGGCCTGGACAGTGGCTATGAACTGGGTTTTAAAAGTTGCTGAAGGTAGCGGAAGAGAAGAGGAAACAGCATAATATTAAATGTCTTCTCTCTTTTTAAAGCATAGTCAGTTGAAACAGTTTTATTGAAAGGTAGGAGCCTTATGTCTTAGCTTGTCTATGAGGGCACATGAGTCTGGGCAGCTGTACCAAAAATGCCACGGACTGGGTGGCTTAAACCACAAACAATTTCTCAAGGTTCCAGGGGCTGGGAATCCAAGGTCAAGGGGCTGCCGATCGGTGTCTGATCAGGACCCTTCTCCACGCAGCCCCACGTGGCTGAGAGCCGACAGAGGGCTAGCCGTCCTCCTGTGGGGCTTCGGCAGAGGCCCTCACGGGACCTGCCCCATCCCCTACTGAGACACAGACAAGGGAAGGGCTGGCGGAGGCCCCACAGAAACCATCAGAGGGGCTCAGAATTGAACACTAGCTGTAAAGGAAGGGCCGCTAGGCCTGTCCCTGGAGGTGGGCACACACATCCACGGGAGCCCGGAGGCTCGGGCTTGCCTCACTGTCCCCCTCGTCACCTCCCTCCGTGTCACTGCATATAAGCCACCTGGTCACTGGCCGGGTCACTGCATGGGAGCGGGGGTCTCTACTGCATTAGACCGGGGCTCTCCGAGCAGCAGTGTGGGTGTGGGAGCCACCTGTCCATGCCTCTTCCCACGCTTGGAGTCAGGCGCAGTGGGAGCCTCTCCACTGGGAAGCTGGCGCCTGGCAGAGGCCACCCACCAGGCCTCCCCAGCCCGGAAGGCCGCTCACCAGCACACCCCTGCCGCCAGGCCCCACGCCTGGCCTCGTGCCCTTTCCCACCAATCGTCTGCTTTCTAGCCCCTCTTCTGCGCTCCCACATGTGGCCAACCTGCCTCTACACACCAGCAATGAGAGCGGCGGGATTTTTATCAGGTAAACGATGTCACACCTATTTTTAAGTTTTTGCCTGAACCAAGTTGGGACATAATACGCTGAATACCAATGCTGAAAAGAAGAGCTAACTAGAATCTGATTTCAGTGCATTTTGTTTCAGAGAAAATCTTCCCATGTCATCTAATTTTCCCTCACCTGGGCTCAGTTTAGTGCAGCAGTTATATTTTAAATTGTTTTGTCACATACTTTTATCTCCTAACAAAACATATTGAACATCTTACCACGTCAGTATATGCTGGTCTACCTTATTTTTTAAAAACATTTTTATATTGCAGTACACACAGTAGTTACGGGGTATTAATGGCTTTCCCAGCCAGCCCACCAGGGTTCAAATTCCAGTTCTTTAATGTGCAGCCTATGTGACCTTAACGCAGTTGCTTGGCACCCTGTCCCCATTTCCTCATCGGGTGATGCACACAAGCACATCCCTGTCAGCTGACTGCTGTGGAGAGGAAATGTCAGCATGTGTGAGTCCTGAGGATGTGGTGGGCACGTGGCAGGTGGCCGGGTCCCGCTGTTAACACAGCTGCAGTGTCAGGGTCTCCCTGGATCCCGTCACACCCAGCCCCTCTTGGGTGTGAGTAGAGGCCATGCCTGGTCACACATTAAAGAAGAACCTGTCATGTGCGCTGTTGTCCTTTATTTCTGTCATTCTGAACACAGTTTCAATCTAGCTGGAGAAAGGTTGCCTGGAGTAGAAGATATAATGGGTAATTTCTCCCTTAAATGGCACGCTCAGTAATTTGGAGTTGATGGTCCCCTAGGCAGTGGAGAAGCATTAGAGGTCTTTGACATACAGGCAGAGCCAGGCATGTAATGTGCACAGGGCCAACCCGCTAAGACAACATTCTTACTTCTATTTTCCATGTACAGAAAAGGTGAGGCTCTGGAGTGGTTAGGACCTGGCCCCAAGACCCAGCCAGCTGGCGGCGAGCTCCAAGCTCCCCATCCTGGTCCAGAAGCCTGGGTGGGTGGGGGGCGGGGGGGGGCTGGCAAGTGCTCAGCTTTGGCCTGGAGCGAGTCTGGAGCCTGTCCTCTTGTGCTCAGTTTCCAGCCGTTTCCTGCTCCCCCGCGGCACCTGAGCACCACCCCTGACGGTGAATGGGAGTCTGCTAACACAGACACCCAGGACGTGGGAGCAAGCGGGCCGCCACTCTGGCTGCTGGTTGCCAGCAGGTTCAGGCCTCGGAAGCCGCCCTCTGCAGGCCCCTGAGCCCTGGAACCTAAAGATGGCCTAGAAGAGGAGGGGAGAGCAGCTGGGAATCCTTGCTTTTTGCAAAAGCTTTGACATTGCTCTTGAGAAGTGCTGATCAGAGAGAAAGCCCTTGCGTGTCCCTCGGAAGGGTGGGTGTGTTTCCCTCCCAAACCTGTTCGATAACTGGCAGCTCTGCGTGATTCTTGCTCTGATTAGCTTTCTACCTGAATTCAAAGCTGCTTCTCCTGGCAGGACTCTGTGCTTCGCTGTTGACAGAAACCGTGGGGCCTGTGCCAGTGGGTAGGGGTTGTCTTCAACACAATGTTCTTTCTCTTGGTCAGCAGAGGTGCCTCTCTCAAGGCCTCTGCACTACAGATCCTGGAGCCCACCCTGTGGGGAGAGTCGCCCGGAGCCCCTGGCTGTGCTGGCCTCGGCTGCCCTTCTGCGGGGAGTGCAGGTGGCAGCCTGGGGAGAGAAGCACGTGTCGCCTCAGGGCTGTCTCCACCTCGCATCACCCAGAGCTCAGGGAGGCCGCTGCCCCAGCGCCCAGTGCCCTCAGCCTGGCAGCTGGCTATGCAGACGGCCTGCCTGCTACAGGCAGTTCCCAGGAAGGGACGCCTGGTGACCTGGACTCCTCATCAACCTGAGAGTCAGACGCTTCAGCCGGAAAGGAGGTGAGTACTGCTGGCAATTCCCTCCGCCTCCACAGTTCTCCCCAGTTTCTAGCCCACAACCAGCCCACGACCAAAACACCCCCCTCTCCAGTGTTTAAAGAACTACCGTAAACACTACCTGGCCTGCTAGGATGGTGAACCCCATTTGAAAAGTTTAAGAAAAATAAAAATGTAAAAATAAATACATAAAAATTCAAAACACAAAACCCCTCAAGGTAAATTCAAAAGAAGCCGGAGGAAAAATGTACCTACTTAGCTTGTTCGTCTTTCTCAGTCTCCAACAGAGCCATGTGAACATGACAGCTGAGCCTGTGGGGCTAGCAGGGATGGCGTGGGGTGGGGGGCCTGGTGGGGAAGCCATCCTGGAGCCCTGCCACACCTCCAAGAGCAGCTGCAAAGGTAAGGGGCTCGCCTCCGCCTGCCTGCTGAGGTGCACCGCGGGAAGGGGCACCAGGACGCTGGCTCTGTTGTGGGGAGACGTCATGAGGGAACGTCCTTCTGGCTGAAGGAGAGTCCAAGCTGGTTTACGCTGCAGAGGGGCAGGGCTTGGCCCCCCTGAGTCCGGTTTCGTGTTGGTGGTGCTGCCTGGCCTTTTCAGGAGACGGGGCAGAGACAAGGACCTGGGTTTGCAAGAAGTCTGGTCAAAAAGGGAGGTAAGTACTTGGGCATTTGTGATCAGGAATCCCAGGGCAGCTAAATCAGCCTGTTGATGACTTGGAGGTAAAGACTGGCCACTGTTAAGTCGGGGGTTGTCAAAGTCAGACAACAGAGAACGCCCTCTCGGTGCCATTCAGATCCAAGCGAAGTGAGCCATTCCTCCACGAGACAAATAGCTAATGTACTGCGTGATTCATCCTTTCATCCCTTACTCTTTAAAAGTTTCCCCCTTAAAATTCATCCTAGAGACTCTAGCAAATAGGCCATTAGGATACAGAGCCCACTGGTTATATAAGCTGAGTTGATAAAGGATCTGTGGACTGCAAATAATGTGTTTTTACTACACAATAAGAAGAGGGCACTTTTATCATTTAAGCCTCCTGATGGTTCTCAATCTGGGGCAGCAGTAGGAAGTCTAAAGATCCTTGCACAGGAAGGATTCCTTGGTAAGGAAGCATAGCATGTAAACTGGAAATAGAAGTACTGAAACCCACACTGGAGGTAGTAAGAGCAGAATTAACACTGCAAAGAACTTAATGTGATGTGGAAAGGAAAGCAATGAGAAGCTCTCCTAAAACAACAGGAAAGGATGGAGAGATGAAAACAATGAGGATAAAATTATAAAAATGGAAGGCAAAGAAATCTAAGATTGAGCAGGGCGGGGGGGGGCACAAACAGAAGTATTATTTAGAGATGTAATTGTAGAAAACTTTAGTTCTAAAAAAACACCCTTGCAATGCAGACCGAAATGAATGCATTTGACAAAAATGAAAGCAGAGGGCCCCCCTCCCAGAGAAACAGTCCTGCACTCTATGCATCATTTCTTGTGTCTTCTGTGCACCAAATGGCAGGACTCCCAGGGCATATATGTGTGAGGCCTGCAACATGTTTGGACTCTAATGTGTGAAGAAAGCTATGTCTACAGGAAGTAGCAATTGTAAAAATTAAGGCTGTGAATTTTTTTAAATCTAAAATTAGATTTCACGCCATATTAGCACAAGCCATTGCTTTACACTTAAAGGGATGGTTAATTCTATAGTGTCAGCCAAGATAGGAGTTTTGGGTTTTGTAAATGCCCTGAGATATTTTAAGTGACCTGTCCATGTCTCATTTTCAATTTTCCTTCTTTCTCTTGATCTTTTTCTTAACTATCCTGTGTTTTCCCTCTTCTTGGTGTAAGGTTTGAGCCTACTAATAGTTGACATTGCTCAGGACTGCTGGTGACTCTGAGGGACAAAGTAACTTCCTTGGGCACCCCACTGCAGCTGGTGGGGCTGGAGACCAGAACCAGGGGCCTTTGGTTACCTGAAGGAACTGATGGGTCTGTGAGGGTCTGGCTGGAGGGAGGTGGCAGCCAGAATGTCTGGGATGACTGTAAGACAAGACTGCAGACTTACTGAGGGAGTCAAGGAAGAGAAGCGTCACTGTGAGCAGAGGGTGGCATTTGCGCACAGGCCCAAAGAGGTAAGCAGGCCGGAGTGCCTGGGATTAGAACTTGGGTGGTTACACGAGGGCAGCATGCCAGACCAAGGGACCTCAGGTGGGCAGGTCAGGGATCTGGGCTTGTTTAGAGGACCAGGGCCAGGGTTTGGACATCCTTGCCTTAGGCCATAACTAGTGGCAGGAGTGTAAGAGCAGAGCTAGGATGAGAATTCAGGCCTTTTCAACCCCATTTTGTTTTAACCAGTTTTTGAATTCTTTAAGCCGTTCTTCCTCCCTAAGAATTTCAAGTATTATTGCTGTCCATCACATCATCAAACACTGGACAGTTTATTCCTCTGAATATCAGCAGCCAACAGGGTAAAACAGCACAGAACTCCAGTCTGCTCCCCTTATAATATAGGTTAAATAAGTCAGGTTATTTCCTGTTTTCTAAATGTTCCTCCAGTAGGATGTCACTTAGTGTAATTACATGTGGATGTGATTCTATTTCCTCCAAGGTTATTTTAGTCAGAGGGTGATGCTGGAACCTTATGTCTTCATTATTATAAGTGACAAGAGGGTACTTTTCTGTTTATTCCAGAACCTTAAGATTTCAGGGCTGGATGAAAATAATAAAGATCACCTAGTTCAAATACCTTTTTAAAATTAAAAAAAGAACTATCACATGATCCAGCAATTTTACTTCTGGGTATTTATCTGAAGAAAACAAAACACTAATTCAAAAAGATATCTGCACCTCCCTATTCATTGAGGAATTATTTACAATAGCCAAGATATGGAAGCAATGGAAGTGTCTATCCATAGATGAGTGGAGAAAGATGTGGACAAAGAATGGATAAAGAAGATACATGCAATGGACAGTACTCAGCCAGCCATTTGAATGACATCTTGCCATTTGGGACAAGATGGATGGACCTAGAGGGTATTATGCTAAATGAAATAAGCTGGACAGAGATAGACAAGTACCACAGGACTTCACATATATGTGGTATCTAAAAACAAATCAACAAAACTCATGAATACAGAGAACAGACAGGTGGGCACCAGAGAGGAAGGGATTTGTGGGGTGGGCAGATTGGGGGAAGGGGATCAAGAGGTACAAGTCTCCAGTCACAAGATAAATGAGTCATGCAGGTGTACAGCGTGGTGACTACAGTCAGTAACATGAATTACAGATTTGAAAATTGCTGAGAGTAAATCTTAATCTCCTAAGAAAAAAATTTTTTGTACCTTTGTATGGTGATGGATGGTAACTAGACTCATATCTTGAATCATGTTGTATACCTGAAACTAATATAGTGTTAAATGTCAATTATACCTCAATATAAAAGATGCCTTTTTTAAATTAGAAATAAAACCTAGGGTTCAGAGAGGTAAAGGAACCTGTGCGAATTGCAGAGCAGGGATGGGCAGAGACGGGGAAGGAGCAGGCGCCTCCGACTCCCCGCGCTGTGCTCTCTGCACTCTGTACATGGCTGCTGAATCACACTTAGGAACGAAAGCTGAGTTGTCTCTCAGACCGTGGAAACCACATGTTACGAGACACTTAACGACGATCTGTTCGAAAGCCCTGCCATCAGAGCACAGGCACCCCCCACCCCCCCACCCCCCTGCCCGCTTCTCTGGTTACGTTTTACACTGTCAACTGGTATTTTCCACAAGCAGCTGCGCAGCCCTCCGCGTCGTTAGAGCGCCGACGCCAGGCGTAAACGCCCGCCCCGGGCTGGGCTCCCGCAGGGGTGCTGGGCCCGGGACGCCTGCAGGGCCAGGCGGGGGGCCGCCGCCATGCCCACGCCTGCTGCACTGCGAGGCGCGTAGGCTGCAAAGCAGCAAATGGCGCGTGACGCGCGGCAGGCCCCGAGATGACACCAGCTTCCGTCGTCGTCTCCTAGGGCCGCCCTAACAGTCGGCCGCGGGGCCCGGTGGCGTCGGATGAGACGCGTCCCTCTCACTTCTGGGCGCTGGAAGTCTGAGATCAGGGGGCCGGGCCGCGTCTCCGTCCCAGGCTCCAGGGAGCTCCCGCCTGCGGCCGTGCCGCCGAGCCCTGCCCCCCGCCCCGGGGCCGACGCCCCGGTCCAAGCCCCGCTCTCCTCCCGCGGCCGCCTCCCCGCAGTGGGACCGCATCTGCCCCTGACGCGCCCCAGGGACCTGGTCCCACGTCTGGGCGCGGGCACGGAGCTGCACGTCAGCACCTCTTTTTGGGGACACAGTCCCCCGCAAGCAGCACGCGAACCCACCCACTGCTAAGTGGCGCCTCCGCCGGCGTGCACGTCCCCGTCCTGGGCCGCCCACAGGGGCCGAGGCGCACGGGGCAGGGCCGGCCCGGTTCTCGGTGAGGAAATGTCCGGGACGCCCGCTCACCCGCCACACTGCGCAGCGGTGGTTTGTTTTTCCCCCAACATGTTGAACCTCTCATGTTACAATCCTACGTTTTAAATCTCCTCATTAAATTTGCATTACCAGCTTCGGTTTTCCTATGTGTCTTCCATCCCGGCTCCCACCTGCGTCCTAAGAGTACTGTGTCTGCAGGGTCACCTCGGCCCCTAGTAAAGGCTTCCTTGTCAGCCTCCCGAGGCCAACAACAAACTTCGTACAAACAGGACCTGAGACTTTTTGAGGTGATGCGAAGAGGGAGCGTGGAGGTCTGAAGGAGCTCACACGGCTACGGTTCTTGCAGTACCCCTTCCTCCCTAACAGGCTTCAGGTTCTTTGTTGTTTTTATCTAACATACGTCATTAAGGGTACATCCTTCAGGTTAGATAGCTGCTGAGATTGGATATCTGCTCCCTTTTCTTTGGGAGTGCGTGACGCAGGGGTACTTTTCTCTTAGCACTGAAGCCCAGCGTCCATGCGGGGACTTCCAGAGGACTCTGAGATACTCGGGTTGATCAGTAGTGGCTTGCTGCAGGGGAACTTTGGCTTCACGCATAAATGTCCACTTCGCAGAATCTGTCCGGAGGAAAGTCCGGCTGGAAGCTGCGGGACATGCTGGGGACCGTCATCCAAAGAGCCCCACGTAGTCGGGTGGCTGGTCCTGCTGACCACAGGGGTAGAGAAGGCGCTCCTGCCCCAGGGAAGTGATGGGCTCCTCCTGTGAATCAGAAAGCACAGGTCAGGCAGGGCTGGGGGGCAGGTTGTTAGGACAGTAGAAATAACAGTCGTGCCCTTCCCATGTCCGCAGAGCATGTCGCTTCCTGCCTCCCCGGGACTCACACAAAGCTTGACTGGTTTTCCCTCCTGGGCTCAAGTCCTAAGATAAGAGCATTCTCAGATGGGAGCAGTGAGCACAGGCAGTTAGCATCGCCTATATTCCCTGCTCCAGTGGGGTCTCCCTGAGTATCTGAGGAGGGACTAGTTTCCATGATAAAGGAAATGCAATTCCTCCTGATTATCAGGAGGAATACTCAAAGGCTCATCCCTCCATTACGTGTCTCAGTCTTTTCCCGTGGAACTGCCTTTTGTGGTCAGAGCCGCTGCAGGTTCACAGCTCACGGAACAAATGAAGTCTGCAGGGCGCCTCACCTTATGGTATTCCACCAGCTCGGCCAGGGAGGCGTGCTGCAGCTGGTCCACGCCCAGGAAGCTGTAGGAGTCCCCAGAGGCGTCTATGAGGAAATGCCTGCAGCCGTCCTCAGACAAGTAGGACAGGGCATAGCCTTTGATCCTTTCGCTGACGCGGATCAGAAAGCTGCCCGGCACGCAGGTGCTCAGAAGCTCGTTGGCCCTTTTTAGTGTGAGAATGCCTGTGGGAAGGAAAAGCAGGAGGTTCAGCCGGATCATTTCCAGAACCCGTCTGTTTAGCACAGCTGTGTGGGGCACGTTTAGTGAAAGATAAGGCAACTTGAAGCCCATCTTGGGCTTCTCAGGCGTGTGGCACGATAGCATTCCTCTTCTGACATTTGGCCATTGGCGAGGGAAGGCTGCGGAAGCCAAGGCCTTGCCAGGCCTCCTCGGAGGGCTGGGTCAGGGAGGGCACTTGATGAGGCCTGAGAAAGGATCCTACTTGGCCTGAACAGTGGCTCTCAGCTAGAGCAGTGTCTGGACACGGCAGAGACAGATTTCGTTGTCACCGGCCAGGCTGGGGTGCTCTACTAAACCTCCCATGGAGCCCAGGGCATTGCCACCCCCAGCAAAGGGTGATCCGGCCCCAAATGCCAGTCATGCTGACACAGAGATGCCAGCCTGGGAGTCGGCGGGTTAGTGCAGAACCGGGGCGGCCCCAGGCCTGCTGAACACCCTGTGCTGCAGCTGCTCCTAAATGATGTTTATTGGCGTTCAAGGAATAAAAGTGTATCTGCCCTTATGTGTGTGCATGTGTAAATGCTTACACACTCGTGTCTTCACGTCTTCATATATATTCAAAATGAAATGCTTCATATACATGAAGTTATATATGACATATATTACATTCTATATGACACATTACATATACATTATATATACAACATATATATTACACACACACACATATATATATAGTTCATATGCCTCATGAATTCACACTAATTCAGATCAGCCTTTTCCCTGATTCGTCCAAGCCCATGAGGTCTGACTCATACTCAATTTCCTTCTTTCTCCTATTGTAATTCTTCAGATGAGTCGTGATGTCATCACACACATAGAACGCGCACAAACGCCTCTCAGAAAGACGGCATGTTATCCGGCGAGCCCCAACTGGGGGGAGGAGCCACAGTCTCCTAGAGGCCCTTTTCACGTCAGCAGAGAGATTCCACCATTAGCTCCAGGCTGATACTCAGGATATTATTATTAGGAAAACAGACAGACAAAACCCTCCCATGAAAAGGCAATGGATTATCATAGCCTATTAGTTTTACTAGTAAAGTTAATTGAGAATTGAACCCAATTATCCAGAGTAAAATGTAAAATGAAACCATTTTTGATGTATTTTTTTAGCAGACCTTTAGTAAAAGGAGGGTTAAAAAATTGCCTGTTCTCCCCCAGCAAAGACTGACCGAGCCCCTGTCCTGCCTTCTCCTGTGCTCCATCCAGGGGGCCCCAGGGCCTGCTCCGTGAAGCGCAGGGCAGGAGGCTCAGGGTGATGGCGGGTGAGAACAGGGGGCCGGGAGGCCTGGCAGTCCTCCCGCACACAGGAATGGGCCCTGAAGCGAGGCAGTCTCCTGGCCGGTCCTGCAGAGCCTCCCGCTCCACCATGTTGCCCAGAAGCATCTGCGGCCTGCGTGTTATCTCCAGCACAGCCTGCAGCTCCCTGCCTCTCCTGGACGAGATGGAGCCACCGTCATGAGATGTAGACGCAGCAGGTTCTGAGCCTCTGGGGACAGTAAGGATATGGGCACAGCTGCTGCGCCAGCCATGTCAGGTGCTCAGAGGTGGCCCAGCAAGGGCCAACAGACACCACACTGCTTGCTGGTGCCGAGTTTACCTTTCCAAACACACCTGTCCCACTGATGGATTTCAGGTGACGAAAGCGGAAACAAGGCAACAGGTAACCAGGCTGCCCAGCGACCGCACATGACCAGGGACAGTGTCACCGGCCCGGAGAACTGCCCTGCAGAGCCCAGGGGCTGATAAACCATGAGGGAAGGTGGTGTGGAAAAGACTTCTCTCCCCTCCAGACTCACGGCAGGCTAACTCTGCAATCCCGAGTTGCTTAAGCAGATGGTATAATTTACATCCGAATGCTATCCAGATGGATTTGAGTTCCCAAAACGAGAGCTATTCTGGAGAATTATAACCAAGCCTGGGCTGAATTCCTCCTAAAATCAGGTCAGATAGTAGCTCTGCCTCAAACTGCCTGAGAGCCTCTCAATCTGAAATTATTACCCTTACACATACGCCTGGGCACTGTCTACCCTCCAGAGACACTGGAACACAATAAAATTATTTTATTCAGGAAACTGCTGAACACCATGGTACTGACAGCAGACTCCCAAGGAAAGCGCTGCAGAGATCAGGCTGTGCTCTTCCTTCACAGCAGGACCGCTATTCCTAAAGAGCCCGCTCTTGGAGCCTCCGCTGACTCAGGTCCATGTATAACTTTTCACAACCCCAACAACGGCAGTGGGCTGGCTGCACCAGCTGGCCAGCAGTGAGCCTGGGCTGCCCATGATAGAGCTCTTGAACGCAAAGCCAAAATCCAGTGTCAGGCACTAATCACTGTGGACGCAGGCCACCTCCTTACAGTACTTATCCCCTGATCGACTTCCCCATGCACAACTCAGAATTCTGAAGCTGTGGTCTCCACCCAGCCCCTCTAAAGGCCCAACTACAACATCTTATCTATTTCTCAGCACCTGTCACTTAGAAGACGCTCAGGAAAAAGCTAACGAATAATTTCATTACAATCAAGTCAGAAACTTCCTTCCCTGGGACACTTCAAAGCAGCCACCTCTGTGGTCTGAGAATTGTTACCAGGGGCACAAGGGTGTCCTCCATGTTTCTCTGAAGCACCTCCAGGCCTCACTTTGTTTATATGTGCATGTCTGCCTGACCTACTTCCAGCATCTGGAAAATAGGTGCTTAAAAACCAAGTGGAAGAGAACCAGATAACAACAGCACCTGGACTTTTCACAGTTGGCCCAGCACTCCTCCAAGTGTGCAGGACCTTATAGTCCTCACAGATCTGGACAAAGGCTGTCACTGACCTCTAGTAGCCAACGAGAATACCGAGCCACAGAGCAATCACGGCACGCTGACCCCAGGCAGCCCGCCCACAGCACCGCCCCTGCACTGGCTCCGCACGCCGCCCAACACGCTCCCGTGGGCCCTTCCATTGCGTCCTCCGACGTCTCCCACACAAGCTTATTACCATCCCCGTTCTACAGGTGGGAGAACCAGGGCGGGAAAGGCATACGCCCAAGGTTACAGGGGTCGTGGTGGGCCAGGGCTCTGTCTCCCACTCTCACAAGTCAGCTTTTACACCCACAGGCTCATGGACTTTTCCTGGAATTGGCTGAAAATAAAATATGAGCATCTATTGCACAAAGAGGTGCTTGTTTCTTACCTGGGCAACATAAAGACACAGTCTTCAGTGATTATTTAAGTCACGTGCACGATCAGTGACCTCTGCCACCTCCCCCAAGCTCAGGTCCACGCTGCTGAGGATGGAAAAGCTCCCCACATCCTCCCTGCCCATGCTCTGGGGCTGCTGGGCTGCCTGGGCGCTGCCCCATGGCTCTGCCGCTCACACAGTCTCCACCTTAGTGTCAGTTTCATCTTCAGCTACTTGAGAAAACTGCACTACTACAGGCAGCCACATAGGAGAGCGATGAAGAATAATCCAGACAAAATGTTTTGATGTCATGAGTGTCGACGAAGCCTTCATGCTGAAATGTAAGTGGATTCCCAGGGCTTCATGCTGAAGCCCTGCTGGTCCGTCTCAAGGGCAGGACAGGGACTGCCAGCCACCCTTCCTTGCCCCAGACAAGCAGTGACATATTCCTGCCACTGGCCACAGCCTGTCACACTCCACAAAGTGTATGAATCATACGTGCAAACAACGCAGGATGTGTACTTTTGTGTGATTTTGAGAAGTCACACGAGTCAGTAATTTGTGTTTAGTTAAGACAGAAGCTTGGAAATCCCTTTGTGAGAGGCAGGCAGAATTTTGATGGATCTACAATGAAAAAATTTCCACTCCTCAGCAAAAGAGTTAAAGGATAGATTATCACTTATGGGAGCTAATTCCCGGATTCATTAAAATTTTATCCCCAAAGAAATCTTGGGATTGCAGTGCACTCAGTCCTGAATGGGCTGTGGGAGGCACAGTGCCAGGAGGAGAGGGACACCAGACACCCCTGGGCCACAGCATCTCTTGGGACTTGAGATCCAGGGAGGACCTCCCTCCGCAGGGATGGGCAGGACTTCCTCCCCAGGAGAATGGCAGTTTGGAGGGATGTGTAAAAATAGAAGTAATCAAAACAGCTGCAGTGTGAACTGTGCTGATATACAATGTTAAAGGGATTTGCTTTTTAAGTAGCTTAACACATAAAATACTGGGACTAAAATATTTTCAGGACAGGTTCAATTATATGTCATGACTGAAAAAGACACTGGCAAGGAAAAAATCAGGATGGAAATATCTGATGGACAGTCTAATTGTATCCATATTTGGGTAAGTGTTAATTACATTTCAGGGGAATCATGATCCACTACTGATGCATAAAGCAAGTGAATTCTCTAAAAACAACAGAAGCAATTAGAAAATTCCTAAATCAGGAATTTGCTTATACATTGATTTCTATTTTATTCCCACCTTCCCACTCATGGTCCTTGCTGCCTGCTAAGGTCCTGGACATTGTTGTGTATTTAACACAAGTAGGAAAATGCTGGTGGACAGAATGAAGAAATGCATCCATGGGTTTCTGGACAGACCTTCAAGCTTTGCTTTTTTTGTTGTTCTTTGGCCCCTTTCTCCACGAAGCGTGAAAGAGCCCAGTAGTGAGTACAGTGAATGATACACCAACACGCTTTGGAGACTCACAATAAGGAAAATGACTTCACATGTCAGGACGTTAAATTTAGCCAGGTGGGCTCCCCAGCGTTTACTACCAATTTATGGACATTCTAGATCATGAGGCCCGTCCTCAAGCCTGCTGCCCTGTGCTGACCAGACGCAAGAGGGAGATGAATAAAAGCAAGACTTGTATTTGAGGGTCAAGGTGGTCCTGAACTGATCAGTGAAGGACCACAGGGCTTGAGGAGATAAAAGGAGACGAAGAGAGAAGGAAACAATCCTTCAGGAGACAAAATTGCAGACTTAATCAGGTTTGGTGTGATCACCAATCTAGGAAACAGAATATAAGTCCTCAGCAGCGCTAGACACGCTGCGTCCCCCCTCCCAGCACCCACTCAGCCTTAACTGGCAGTGCTCTGCCAGATGCTCCAAACAGTTTGAGGGGCTGTTGTCCTTTCGTCCTTCCAAAGCACAAAGCCTTCTGGGGTGACCTCCTGGCTTCTGGGCTTTTTAAGGACAGGCCCTAAACAAATACGTGTGGACTAGCACAGGGCGTTTCTGTGGTGATTAAGGTCTTCTTTATAGAAGCTGCTTACTGCTTGGACATGACGGGATTTTGTGGTGAGGTCAGGATTAGAATGAAGAGAGGGCAGGATGAGCTGGCGCTTGAGGGGCTCAGGGCTGCTAAGCCCTAATAATAGAAATGCTCTGTACGTGGATTAGCTGAGTTACTTTTAGAAACCTACTCTACCGTGTAGATGCTACTACAGGGGAGAAAACGCCACTCAAACCTGGTGTGAGCTCATCTCGGAATTTTGTATGAAGCCTGCTAGGAGCTAAGAAAACTCTGTGCTAGTTTGGGAGTATTCCATTTTTTAAAAATCAGCTTGAGATATAATTTACATACAGAAAAATTCAACAATTTGTTTTGGCAAAGGTATACAGTTGAGTAACCACTGCCACAATCATAATATTGCCTGCATTTCTATTACCCCAAACCTTTGGGGCATCTTATTAAAGGTTTGAATGTTAAATATCTGCTTCTTGGGATTCTACTTGGGAGTGAGCAGAACAGCGTCCACATAAAAATGTGGTTTTTCCTTCTTCTCATGGCTGGGGATAGGGCAACACTGCTGAAGGAGGGCTCCTTGGCACTTTGACCTCTCCATCAATGGTGAGATTTGGAGAACTCATTTCTTTATTGAAGAAACAATTTCTGTGCTATTACTGTCCTCTGATTAAAATCTCCCAAGTTATATAAAGAGCATGATGTGGGAGCTCCCACTGGTGTTAGTGGTCAGACATGCTATGGGTTTGAAGTTAGATAGATCAGGGTCTGAATGTTGACCCTGCCCCCAACTAGTGGTAGATGCTGGGAAGAACTCAACATCTTAGTTCCTAGGTTCTTTTTCTATATGGTGGAAATAAAAGTTACTTCCTTTAATGTGTGCAGTATAACGCTTGGCACATATTGCCCTCAAAAACTTAAGCTCTAACAGAACCTTCTGACAATTTTTTGTTTGAATTAGTTAGAATTAATAAGAGAGTTCAACAGGGTGACTAGATTCAAGATCAACATATAAAAACATAATTCTTTACACCAACAACAGCCAATTATATGATTTTTAAAAATCCTTAAGATACAAACAAAATATCATCAGTACATAGGAGCAAATCTAATCTGCTTTTTTTTTTTTTAAGGTGCATGTATGTGTAGGGAATTAATCTAACAATTTAAAATGAAATGTAAGGCGAGATTTACCATGTCCATGGGTGGAAAGATACAACAAGATAAAGATGGCAATTATCTCTCCAAATTAATATATAAAGTCAATGCAATTCCATTCAAATATTCCCAACACAGGTTTTAAAACTTGACGTGTTCCCCTAAAAGCTTTGTGAGCATATAAAGGGGCCAAGAAAAGTTAAGACAATTCAAAGGAGTAGGAGGGAGAACTTGCTCTGCTAAAGTCTTTTCTAAATACATAGTAATCCCCACGTATGGGATCGCGGCACCGACCGAGGTAGGATTACAAATTAAGTGGAGAAAGGAAGGACTATTTAATGACTTAATGAATGATGTTGAGACAATTGGCCACTTGTATTAAAAAGAATAAATTAGGCCTCTACAATACATCATACACAAAAACAAATTACAGGTGGATTGTATATTATACAACAACCAAAAGCCATAAGAAGAATAGCTAAACTCAACCTCATTGAAATGAAAAACATCTATACCTCAAACTGTGCACAAAAGCTAAAAGGCAAATCACAGAGTAGAAGATACATGCACTCCTACATCTGACAAAGGATTAGTACCCAGAATATCCCAATCCTATAGATCAATATTAAAAACTCAATTTACTGGAAAAATGGTCAAAAGATTACAAATAATTACAGAAGAAGACACCCACCCAGCCAGGAACCTCGAAAGGCTCAACTTCACTACAAATCGGTGCAAATTAAAATAATATGACTGCACAGTGGGCCCATAAGTCTAGTGGAAAAAGAGCCTGGCAATACCAAGCATGGCAGGAAGGTAGGAAAACAGCCTCCGTGGCACAGCTAGTGGGAGTATAAATTCATCGTCACTTTGGAGGGCATCTGGCAATGTTTAATATAATTAAAGATGCACATACCCTACCTCCCAGCAGCTATTCCACTTCTAGATATATACCCTGAAGAAATTTCACGTATGTGTACAATGGAACACAAGCAAGGGTGTACACCGTATCATTTTCTGTAATAGCAAAAAAACTGCACCAAATGTAGAAGGAATGAATGAATGATGTGCATGTGTAATAAAATATAATTATCCTTACTGAACACATATAAAACATGATGTTTTATAGCATATATAAGTACATTATAAACAACACATATATGTATATTACAAAATATTGTACAGTATGTAAAATGAAAAAAAATCCAAAGAACATAATGTTGAAAGTTGCAGAGGAATGTGTATAACATACCATGTAAATGCTAAATACAATACTATATGTTTTATAGAAACATATACATGTGTGTTTTATATATTACTAATATATTTTACAGAAATACACACATATATAATAAAAGTATAAAAATATGGAAAGAAGGACAGCCTCACAGGAGTGGTTCACCTCTGGGGGAGGAGAGAAGGAAGTAAAAATGGGGGCCTTAATTCGCTGTCAGGTTTCATTTCTTCCTAAGAAAAAGAGGCATGAAATAAATAGGGCTTTAACACTCACCATGTCTGGAGAGTGGATAGAACACTTGTTACGGCATTGGGGTTAGAGTCTCCTCCACACTCTCTTTTCATTTAGGGTATTTCAGTAGAAAAATCATTCATTAGATGAGGGAAGGGAGCAGAATCCTCCCGGCTATGGGGGAGCCTGACCCCCTCAGTCGAAGGCCTGAACGGAACAAGACTGGCCATCCTGAGCCGGAAGGAGCCCCGCAGAGTCGGGCTATGAGCTGAGCTGCAGGCTCCCGGGCCCCAGCCTGCTGCCCGCCCAGCAGACGGGTGTGGGGAACTGCCTTTGCATCTCAGCCTTGCCACGAGGGTGGCTGCTGGGAACTGCCTTTGAATCTCAGCCATGCCACAAAGATGGCCACTGAGAACTCAGCCGCGCTGCAGGGGTGGCCGCCAAAAGCCCCCTGAGGTTTAGCTGCGCCCACTCCGGTCCGCTTCCTACATCAGAGACAGCTGCGCATGTGCACAACTCTGTGCCTGATTCGGAAAAGTGAAAGTTGCAGGAGAGACTTCACCCTATATATCCCATGCCCTGAGCCCCAATAAACGAGTTCTCCCTTCGAGTGAACTTCCTGTCGCGTCTGATTGTCTCCGGGGAAAGGGGCGGCCAGCGGCGAGTGGCCAGCGGCCAGCGGCCAGCGGCGGTGGCGGCAGAGGCTGGAGCGGCTGCAAGCGGCAGCGCCGCCGAGCTCCGGAGGCTGCGGGAACGGGCGGACAGCCGGCGCTTACCTCCCTTGCTCTGCCTATCGGGGCGAGCCTCTCTCCCTGCCTTCCTCCCCTCTGCTGGCTCGGAGGGTTGCAGAAAGAGCTTGTAACACAAAGAGCTGTAGTCCTGACCGAGAGCAGGACCGGAGGGAGAGAGGTGGAAAAAACCCGATAGACGGGGGGCCCCCGAGCCTCAGTTCCCTGAGAAGCTGGCCACAGAGGACCTTCAGGAAGGATCACTGCTGAGGCCTAAGGCAGGCACAGATGCGGTGTGCAGAGGAAGAAGGGAGACGGCTGCTGGGGAGCAGGGAACGAGGCGGGGGATGTGGTTTTCAGACAGGTCTGGAGCAGCCACCAAGCAGGCTCTATGGACCCCTGGGGGGGCTTTGGTTTTCCTCTCATTGCAGTTTGGTTATGGTGAGGAGGGGACAGAGACCAGGGCAGGAGGCTGATCTAGGAGGCGTGATGGTCCTGGTTATTCACATCATGATAAAGTCCAGAACTTTCTCCCACTGAAAGGTTTTAGCAAGGCAAGATGCTTTCAGATATGCACTACTGTATTTTCACAGTCCTCCAAAATGACTGTGAGTATTAAATCTCCAAATGAACGGACATTAACTACATCTGCAGAATATTTAAAAAAATAGAAAAATACCAACTACAGAGTTCCTTCACAAAGCCCTCTGCCCAAACTTTCCCGGCTTGGACGTATTCACGATCCTGGGGTTGCACCGCATAGCAAGGGGAGCTATGGATCCGCAGGGAGGTGCCCCCAGGGTGCGGGCGGAAAGGCACCTGCGGAGGGCCCGTGCATGACACCTGGAAACAGGCCCGGTCTCCGACCCACTGAGATAGCAGGAAGCAGCCACGAGGGGGCCAGCGCTCTCTGTGCCGTTCCGCCTGGGTCCTAACACCAAACTGCTCCATGGTAAGGCTGACAGGTGCTTTGGCTCTAAGGAAAACTAACAACAAATGAGTAAGAACGCGAGAACCTCTTCAGTGGGCTCTCCCCGCGTCTCCTTAGCCAGTGGGACCGAAAGCCCAGAGAGCTGAGCCCCACGGCCCCTGCGTACTGAGATTTGCTTGGGATCATCAAACGATGCCCGGCAGGTAGAGGCCAGCACGTATTTCAGGGTCTCTCTTGCCCTTGAACTTCTATTCCAGCTCCTCCCTCTAGAAGCTCAGAAGCAATAGCCTATTTCACGGGTCATGGAACCGGCACCCACAGAGCGCGCAACCCTGGCGGGTTTTGGAGCCGCTCACCACTTTGCGTCAACATAACCGGAGCAGGAGAGGAGACCGGGCCCAGGCCTGGGGCTCACGCCCCTCCGAGAATAGCCCTAAACGTAATGCAGACCAAGGCACCCTCCGGCATGGCACGAGTGAGCTCGGGACAACTGTGGTGTTAAAGCGCTTCTGCGGTCCGTAGAGCCGGTCAGCCCAGCTCCGCTGCAGCCCTTACGAGGCCTCCTGGGCCAGGAAGTCACTTCCTTTCCTGGACGCCCAAGGAGCCCGGGGCTCCGTGGAAGGTGCGCGGGACAGGCAGCCTGAATTAATCACGTTCCCAGGGCCAAGGGAAGAGACGGTTTATCAGCTAATACCTGCCCAGGCTCCTACGAGCTCCGCCGCAGCCTTGACCGTGACCCACAGTAAGGATCAAAACCAGTTTCTCACCGGGAGATCCAGCGTTCGAGGCCTTCACTTCCCGGCGGAGGCAAACGAGGCTCAGTCAGACAACCTGCCACGCAGGAGGGCGTTTGCTCCAGGGGGCTCGGCTGGCTGGGGGCGCCGGCCTGACCGCCGAGCCCAGGCCCTGCCCCAGACGGCAGCGACATTTGATGGGATCTCATGGGAGTCCGTCAAGTGCCCTGGGGAGGTGCACAGCAGGCTCTGCTTCCCACGGGCCCAGGGGCATTTTACCTGTGGTGCTACGTGAACCCACAGAGCCCAGGGCGGCCGACCGCTTCCTGAATTCATCACGAGAATGCGACTCACTGAGAAGCCTCTGACAGACTGCTTTGTGCAGATAATTTCAAAGACTCTCCTTGGGCAGCAGAGAAAAGGAGGCCGTTCCTCCTTCTGCCTTCCTGGGGGACTAACACAGTCACACCCACCGTCCGCGGAGGCTGCGCAGAGGGGCTCTGCACTCACCGTGGAACCAGGGCGCTACGCTGTCCGAGGTTTGCTCGAAGCCCGCCCGCAGCGGCACCTGCTGCTCTTTAAACCACCGCACGATGTCCTCCTGGGCAGAGCTGGATGCCATCCTTGCCACACCTGGGTTTCTGGTATTTATGAAAGTTTTTCAAGTTAGATTTTTAGAAACAAAACCTTCAAAAATCAGATTAGATGTATATATGTATATATATATGTGTTCATATGCTTTTGAAGGCTTTATATATATATATAGGTGTGTGTGTATGTATTTATATGTATGCACATATGTGTGCATATCTCTATATGTGCATATGTACATGTATGTATGCGTGTGTGTATATGAACACATGTATGTGTAATATATATACACATATATAGAAGGAGAAAGAGAGAGAGAGCGAGGGCGGGAGAAGGCGAGAACTACAGACATTTGAAGATCCAATCACATGGGCTGAGCTGATGGGAAGCGGGACCCACACGCCGCCGTTACACAACTTTTCAAGGGCAGAAAACAGGCATGAACATCGATCCTCCGCCTGCCCTTCCACCTACAGAGCTAGTCAGGGGTATGAGCTGCTGCTGTGTTAATACATAGATTTTGATTCATTTAATAGGAATAAAAGCTCCATTGACTCCCAATTAAAATCAGGAAAAATAAGCATTAAGCAGTGAAACACACCTCTGGCACTATTCTTCTGGAGAGCACGTTTCTGCACACAAATCAAATGCAATAAAATAAACTTCTCTCCTAGCACTTAACATCATATTTCCTCTTCTTCCTGTTTCCACTCACCTCCCTGACTTGCTTTCTTCTCTCCCATGCTTTGAAGAGGTTTAGTTCTGCTGAAAGTCTCAGAAATGTAAAGAAAAGAAAGAAGAGTGTTTGATGATTGTTAAGAAAAAGATACAGCCGCAGAATCCTTTCGAAATGCATTCAGTAGCAGAACTTAAGTTCTGGGATGTAAGTCCATTTCCGTTACAAATATATTGAAATGTAATAAACATATTCCCAAGTTCCAAACAACAGCCCGCTCATTTTGAGGAGAATTCAATGTAAAAACAAAGATTTTGCACGAGCTACTGGGATGGCCTGTCATGTGAATTAACCGATGGCTCTTTATGCTTTTGATTGTAACATATACTACCAGGAGTTACAGGTGGCACATATGTCAGGTGCACTTACACACATGTACATATGCATGTTCACACGTAGCTAGCACTTTGATGAAAACAGCCTCCAGTATTTGACTCTCCTGGGGGTCAGACACCGCATATACATGGGATCACATGTAAATTCTCTTACAAGCATTCAAACTGGGTGCTTCTTCCTTTGGAAGATGAAGCAAAAACTCCAAGGACAACCAGTCTCTGTCCCCTCCTGGGTGGCCCCTACTGACCACGCTCATCACTGTTTAAAGCCGCAGCCCATCCAGTCTGGCTGCCTCACAAGGAGCACTTCATGCAAGTGCCCTAAGTCAGAACAAATGAGCTCATCAGGCACAGCTTAAAACAAGAATCGCCCTTTTTAAAGGCCACCTTCACCGCTGTGAGTCATAGACACTGTGCTCGAAAGTACTGTGGGTGTGAGCCTGTCACACGTCCCACTCGCATCAGGGCCAGAGCCCACAGAGCGGGGTGGACGGGCAAGCGGCCCTGCTGGGATCTGCGGCCAGCACACGCTGGGCGAGCTGGAGTGTGGGACAGGCCCAAGCAGGAGGCCTGCCCTTCATGACCGGGTCACAGAGCGGCGGGGACACCGTTTCCTGATTGCCTGTCTTGTTTAGTCTTGTCCATAGAGAAAACATCACTCCCCAGTCTGTCACTGTGTAGAACAGGGCCATTTCGTTTTGGGCCCCAAATCCCCAAATGGAAGCTTTCGGCTGAGTAAGTAGAAATAATTATAGTGGAGGAAAAGGTCCACCTTCATGTTTCTTCTGAGGTCATAATCCCCATCAGGAAAAACCCCTGAAGATAACTTCTGGCTCTAAGCAAAGGGAAAGTTCTTGGTACAGAGAAGAATTTTTAGTTTTTACACCAGAAGGCAAGATTCTATACAGTTCTGTTTCATTCAATTTTTGATTTCCCCAGTATATTTTAGTGTCCTTCTATCTATCAGAATATAGAAAAAGTCATATAATATCAATAACCAGGAGAAAATCATTTTATAATCAGGTCACATAAGGGAGAAGGGGTTTCTGCTGTGACATCGCTGTATTTTTCTTCAGAGATTTTTCAAAACAAATTTCTTGGCCTAATTCCTCCACCAGGAGGCAAAGCCACCACCACGACCAAGAGAAGGGTTCATGAAAAAATGGAACATGTCCTAACTCTCCTATGAGCCTGGCCATGTATCTCAGAATGAGAATCACCACGGAACCTTTAATCCTGAGCCAGGAAGACGCTGCTCACGGACAATGGGGAGGTCAGCAAGCCCTCGGACGCCTCCTCTGATATCCTCTCGCTACTGAGAGCGACGTTCCACACTGGCGAGACTCCTGAGGGGTCTTTTGTCCCCTCTCTGGCTCACCTGCTGCCTCTTGGTGGGGTGAGTAGTGGTCGGGAAGTTACGGAATCTAGTGTGCATCTTCTCTAAGTTACTGGGTACACTAATTATAATAACTGCAGATATTTTACAGATAAAGGGATGAATGCCAGACCAGGTATCTGAGAATACAGGCTCAGAGGTGAGGTTGAATTTAATTACACAGGCAGCCAACTGGTCCCCACTCCATCATCAGCCCGACTTCAGCCCAGTGCCCAAAGCCATGTGTGGCTTCTCACCTAATAGGCGTTCGAAGGTATCCCACTGGGTTCAGGAACTGAGGTTTGGGTGGAAGTGGGGGTCTTTTGGGTTTCTGTGGAACAGCTTGGGGGCCTTGTGGTCCCTCGTTGCTTCTTCCCTTTTGGGCTGCTAAGGACAACCTCTTGTAGTCCTCCCGTGCTTGTTTAGCCAAGGAGCGCCTCTTCTCATCCGCTGCTTTGGATTTTCGCACTAGAAGAACAAAGGGGTTGGAGAAGGGTTCTCGTCAGCCCACAGGGATGGTGAAGAATCAGCATGGTAGGTGGTGAACAGAGCAGGCACTCAGCAGAGGCTGTCGCCCGCTGGTGGGAATGAGCCGTTACTACCAACCCTCCCACTCAGAGCCAGGCCTGCACGTTCACACTGCCCAGCCTTCACTGCGGAGTTCCTCTATCTGGGAGTTTGAGGCCTTACTGAGAAGGAGAGAAAAGGAAGAGAAGGAGGAGGGGACGAGGTAGAAATGGAGAATCCCCTGCAGTTGGCAAGACCGAGTGAGGACTCACAGTCTAAGTGAGGATTCCAGTTGGCAGAGGGTCTCTGAATAACAAGAAACGTCACATCCCTTATACACTTAAGTCCAGGCTGTCACGTACTCTGAGCCACTAGCAAATATCAGCCTCATTAGGGGCTTCTCAGTGGCTCATGGCTGTGAACAGGAGAAACAGCAGTGAGGCTCGCCACGGTAGCACTCAGAGCCCCCTGTGAGCTGAACCAAGTGTGAACTGGCCAGCTGGACAAAAAATAAAGTGATTCTCACATAGACAATCATAGAATGTCAGTACACCTAAAAGTACCTGAAGCCTGCCTTTTAATATTGCTTTGTGAAATAGAAGGTTTATTGTTTTTGTTTCTGTTTTAGCAACATAGTATTAAAAGACTCTAATGCAGGTTGTAAGAATAATTTTTATTGACTGTATTTACACGTCAGGCATTATTGGTCAAATCCTGTTATATTTGACTTCAAAGAGATGCCAGAAATATTCCATTACACCAGGATTTCACTGCATAGAAGTGACTGGATCTTGCAAATATTTTCATTTCACAAAAAAATGTCATTTTAATGGTGCTCATGGTAATGGAACCACAGGTAGGATTCCCAGCATCCTGTAAACACTGCTTCTCCCGTTCTCTTCCTCATCTGCCTTGAGTTAGGGCTTCCTTCTCTGAGTCAGATGGAAGCCCTAATCGTTCTGAACCTGAATCCTAGCAGCCTTGAGCACGCCCTGCTCTGCCTTCCTCCGCACCGGCCTTCCCAAGGGGCTCCTCTCTGGCCGTGCTAACTCAGAAAGGGGCCAGCTGAGCCACAGGCACGGGGGGGATGATGACACATCCAGCCTGTCGTCACTATGTTCTTCTGACTGCAGCATTAAGATGTGTTCACTGTTGAAAATTCACAAAATTACAGAAAAACAAGAACTCAAATAATCTCAAAGCCCACCTTTCCAAGAAAACTTGACATTCATGTGAGTAAACTGCTGGTGGTGTTCCTCCATATACTTAGACATTTTAAATTGGGACTATTTTTCATACTATTTTATAATATTTTTTCTTCTTCAAGCCACAAAGATATAAACATAGTCCAAGGTCATTAAACATTTTTCCAGAACACGTTTTTCATAGCTATAAACCATCATGATTTGGGTGGTATAAAGATGAACGGAGAACATTTCTAACCAAGAAGTGGCTCATGTGTGTCTGTAATAATTCAGTGTTAAAACATCTCTCAACAACTACTTTAAGTACTTCTCGGATTGATCATTTTATTAAGTGAACCAACTGGCCTAGAGATTCTGAGGTGTCATGAACTCATAGATACTCACAAGATGCCTGCCACTCTGAATCTTCTTTCCAGCTCTTATAAATCTGCTTGGTTCTTTCCTCACCTATTTGTTTTATTTCTTCATCTTGTGTTTTCTTCATGGGTTCTTTCTTCTGTTTAAAAAAAACAGAAACAAAACACCAGTGAAGACTCTGGTAGTCTTCTGTGAGTGCATTGGGTACCCCTGGTTTACATTTAAGTCCCCATTTGGTGTTGCGGGGAAAGCCTGGAGCCATCGCTACCTGAAGCCAGATCTACTGCTACATTGCTGAACAACCACATGGCCAGGTACTACACCTCTCTCAGGCTATTTTCCTCTAAGTAAAACTAGAAAATTTATAATATTTCATAGGGTTATAGGGAGGGTTAAATAATTTCTTCAAAGTACCCAGGACTGTGTGTAACACATAGTAAGTACTCAATAAACACTCATTTTCCTTAGCCATAGGTCTTATCAGTTTTGAACTGAACTCCCTGAAAAGTATGTCAACTCTGTTCTGTGGCACCAGGGCACACACTGCAGTATAGTGTCTGTCCCACAGAA
Source organism: Phataginus tricuspis (assembly GCA_029783875.1). Taxonomy (NCBI): domain Eukaryota; kingdom Metazoa; phylum Chordata; class Mammalia; order Pholidota; family Manidae; genus Phataginus; species Phataginus tricuspis. The sequence continues at coordinate 1,328,650 of JAQQAC010008525.1, read as the reverse complement.
CAGCGGGACGTTCCTAGAGCCCTTGAACCATGTGTCTGAGAACACGGTACTCACACCTGATTTTAGGTGTCTCAAAAAGGAACACTTTTTTGTTTAAAAAAAGTGAGAATATTTTTACAAAGCATCCTCTCTGAGAAGGGAAAATATAAGAAACACGAGTCTTCCTTAAAAAGGGTATCTTTTTTTACTGTGGTAAAATATATATAACATAAAACTTTTAACTTTTTTGAAAAGTTGTGGTAAAATACACAACATAAAATTTTCCCATCTTACCATTTCAAGTATACAGTTCAGTGGCACTAAGTACATTGAAGGAAACTAGTTTTTAACTGAAGAGAAACTAACAGCAAATTGCTTAGACCTAATATGTGCTTTGTTTATCCGGGAGCAGCCTTCTGAGTGCGTATAAAAACACTGAATTTACAGCTTGGTGAGCTAAATAAAAGCCTTGGTCACCTGGATAATGAAGCTGGGAGAGCCAGGGCGGACCGACCGCTTTGTTCCCATCACAAAAATGACAGGTTTTTCCTTTTGTGTTTTCCTATAGAAAGATAAAGCCTCTGTCGCTGTTGAATTACGTCACCACAACTAAAATATAAACTTTGATGCTGTGAAACTTGTTTTCCGTCATCATGAAAAGCCATGAATCACAGGGTGGAAGGCGACAATTCATTATCTGTACTTCACTTCAGATGTAACTGAACTTTTGTGTATTGTTTTCCTTTTCTCCCCCATTCTCCTGCCCAGACCTAAGCCCCCTTTATTTGCTGACATTATAAAAACTAAAGAACAGCTTCTGGTGTGTTTGAAATTACTTTTAAAATTTGCCATCCCTTTATGAAGCTGTTTACAAAACCTGGAATTCATTAAAAGGGCTGCTAGCAACGTCTAAGCTTAAGCAGAAAAAAAAACCTCCAACGTGCATGCCGTTTTGCTCATCATCCCCAGGCATATTTAAAAATGATTCGAACTTTAGATGAGAAAAAAATATGGTTATAACATTAAGCTATGATCTCGCAGATACTGTTGTTTAGGAAAAAGCACAAAGTCTACAAAGAGTCTACTGAAGGGAAAATACCAAATAAAGAATAATGTAGGTGGTCCTTAGCTGGTAAGGTGGGCTGTCTGAGAGTGCTCTATTTAATAAGTCACATTCCTTTCCAATCTGTAGTGTACTTATGTACAGGCCCAGTGCGGAAGGAGACAACATCAGTGGTTTCACAGGGTAACAGCAGAGGAGAGGGGCCCCGACCACTGTTTTTTTGCAGAGCAGCTAGAGAACTTAGGAGCTTGCCCAGTTTCTCTAAGAATTCCTCCACAAAATGCACTTTTCAGTAAAATCTTTACAAGGTGATTGTTACTTTCTTTATTTAGGAAACTATCACTTCTTCTTTATAAGAGTTTTGCTGGAAGCCTGCAGGTCCAGGAAGCAGAACTGGGAGTCAAGCCAGAATCAAGGTGAAGGGCAGGACACGTCCAGACGCCCGGGGCTGGGGGTGGGGAGCTGGTGCCAAACCACCTCCTGTAGAAAGCCTCTCAGCCTGACCTGTAGGTGGGAATACTTCCCACCAGTTTTCTCATTAGACCCTCTCCGCTGCCCCCAAAGTAGGAAGGCTCTGTTTTATTCCCTTTTGCAGAGCAGCTTGGTAAGTGATCTGCTCACTCATCCTGAATCCATGGCTAGAGAAGGGACGGGAGGCATGTGTGGCTCTGGGCATGCTCATGAGAGGGTAGAGGACTGTGAGTCTGGCTGTCTCACGTCTAAAAATGTTTGAGAACCGCTGATCTGGTCCACCCCCCTTATATCAGAAACAAGGAACACTGCTGTGCCGCGGCCTCAGACCACCTTCTTTTCCGTCTGAACTCACTCTCTAGATGATCTCATTTTTCGTGATGGCTTGAAATAAGACCTAGTTACCAAATTCCTAACAAGAGCCTACGATTCCTGAGCCCTCTGACACTGACCCCCCACCATTCTTTGACCATGTCAAGCTCTGGCCTCTGTGCCTTTGTGCTTGTGGTTCTCTCTGCGTGGAGCATACTTTCCCTCAGCCGTCCCCACTGCTCCGTCCCTCATTCCCCAGGTCTCTACTCCTCAGAGCAGCCTTCTCCGACCACCTCTATAAAAACCAACACCCACGCTCCTGGCATTCCTCAGCTCCCTCATCCTGCATTACTTTCCTCCACAGAGCTTATGACCACCTGACTGCATAGATATGCTTGTTGTCTGTCGCCCCCATCCAGAATGAGCTTTGTGGAGGCAGGGGTGTTGTGTGTTTTGTTCACTGTGTCTCCAAAGCCTGTAACAGCATCTGGCACCTGGGAGACACCCAACAAAGGTGAGTCGGGTCAGCACACGGTCCTTTGCCTTTCTCGGCCATCCTCATTTAAAATGATCTGATGCAATCTGGGCAGTGTTACTGAGGATCTTCAGATACTCTATTGCTGTCATTTAGAAGCAGGGATGTATTCTACAAGCAGCGTGCACACCAAGAACTCATATGATGCCTTGAAGTCTCCACGGGAGCTACGCAGTTCATGCACATCCACAGAATGCAGCTGGGGCCCAGCCTCCACCACGGCCCCCATCTCAGGCAGGTGGTCACTCAGGACCTTCTCCTTACAGCTTCCTACCTCACCTCACTTCTTCAGACTTTCTGCAGGTCAAATCCTACCGTGGCTTCCTAGTGCCAGTCTGTGCTCATTTACTGTGATATTACATTGTTTATTATGATAACAATGTAGCAGGATGGAGGATGCAGGCACTGCCTGAAGGGGAATCTATGGATGGACATGAGAGAAACCCTAGAGCCCTGGCTCCTCACATAGGGGACATGGATGGCATAAGAGGCTGCTCATTACGAAGGGACAGGCTCACAGGAACGATAACGCGTCAGGAACTTAATCTGAATTCACTCTTTCTGCCAAATTGAATGCTTCATCCTGCAGCCCAGGTTAGCATCTGTTTTAGATGTTCAGAGAGGATTTTAGCAGATACAGCTTGGCATCTGTTTATCTTTTTATCTGTTTATCAAGACTCTTCCAAGTCCAGATAAACAGGTAAAGATGAATAGCTAGGTTCACAGCTTTTAAAGACAGATTCCACATTCTGCTGCTTACTTTCACTTTTGCATGAGACTCATACACCAATTTTGGAAACATTAGAGGAAATGGCTATGCATTTAACCCCTGAAGACAGAATGTAACTCTTTTACCTGGTGAAATCCATATGCCTTCATACGATTGATAGAATCTGCCAACATTTGTTGAATATTTCTTGAGGAACTGGAGGGTGACTAAAAATTAAATGAAACACATTTTTATAAGTGTAGAGCTGCAATGCACTTTTAGAGAATAATCTGCTAATGCTTCCCTTGTTTCAGTGTCCCCTGCACTGCCCCCTCCGTCACAGTGGGGTTGACCTCCGTTTCCCACAAGTATCTGAACTCCTGAGCCAGCTGATTGAGGCAGCAGGTATATGAGCCTCCCCACTGAGGGCTTAGAAATGAATTCCTGCCCAACACCCAGGAGCTGGTGGTTTGCACATGACAAGTGGGTTTGAGTGTCTTGTTCCCAGCTGGTCTCAAGGCTCCTGGGGTGACTTCTAGGCATCAATGTTAAACCTTAACTTAAAATCTCTTCTTCCTTCCCGAATCCCTGCTCTGCCCTATCCTGTTTAAGGTTAGACCAAAGAAATGCTTTGACTCTGCCATTTGACCACTATGCTCCCAGTCTAGGCCTGGAGGCATACCTGCAGTGCCAGCTTGCTGTCCGGGAGCCCTGCCCACTTTCCCTGCCTGGTTACACGCTCACCCCATCGCATCACCCCCATTATGCAGCCCAGCATCTGAGTTTCTGCTTCTAGAAGGATTTCCTAGGTGGCAACTCCTGCCAATGGGGTTCCCAGACCCATTGCCTGGATTTCCTGATCATTCCTGCCTGCCATGTGCCAAGCCCTCTGGCATTGTGACTGAGCTGGCATACCACACCAGTGACCTTTAAGACCAGGTCAGCTACACAGGACCCCGCCACCCTCTCCCTGACCCGAGTGCAGAGTCCAAGCCAAGTCTAAGCATGGCAAATACATGCCCTGAGCCCCATGTAGCCATCCACAACCCCCACTATCATGACTTATATGCCTCATGTCTGAAGATGCCTGTCTGAATGTTGGCATAGAACAGAAACTGTCAGCAAATTGTCGGCAAAAGGTTGGTATCAGCGTTCAACGTGGTGCACAGAGGGTACTTCAGGGTCATCGCCATGCTATGTAACAAACCAGTACGGCGACCTCAATGTACCTTTTTCACAGTCGCTGGGTGTGTGGCTGTCCTGCCATGCTGCACTCCCCTCAGAGCTAGCAGTCAGGTGTGCCCGTGGGGAAGAGCTCCCTCCAATGGAAGGCAGTCACCCCTTCTATCCAGGCCCTGCAAACCTCCTTCCCCACACCTCTAGGCCGCTGCCCCCTTCCTCTGGGCTGACATGGTGATGGCAGCCATGCTACTAGTTAACACGGCAGAGCCGCCAAGAGCCCATGCCCCTCAGTGGCTGTGTGGACCCGAGCCTTTCTGAACCAGAACACCCATCCCGGATGGTATGAGGAGCCATGAGCTTCTGTTGGGTGTTGGCCATTGCCTGTCTGGTCTATTTGTTACAAAAGTTTAGTCTATCTTAGCTGATGAACCGGCCATAACAACTGCCAGTGGCTCATGTCAGCTGTCCGCTGAGCCCTTCTACTAATTAAGGGGGATGCAGTTAATGCTAGTTCCACTGATGGCCGCCAGTCCCTGGAGGCCTGTGATGGCCAGGCCCTGTGTCAGTGACTCAGTAAGTATTATTATGACTCCTCACGACATGATACCCAATTTTCAGATGAAGAAACTGAACCTCAGTGGAGTTGTATAGCTTCCTGGGGTCACACAGCTGGCTTGTGCCAGAGTTTATGCTTTCTCCACTATGCCAACATGGTGATGACAAGAAAATAAGTCATCAGTCAGAAGATTTCTTATGCTTATTACTTGGCAGAGTAATGAATCCTGTAGGTTTCACAACCTTATTTTAATATTATAAAAGTATACGCAGCTGCTCTGAATCTAAAATAGAACGGTACAGTAAGCCGTTCTCCAACTTATGAACAGGTCAGACCTCTTCCAACAGCTGCTGTGTAAGTCTGTCTGTTCAAAACTTCACGATGACTTTGAAGGGCCTAGGCTTGCAGTCTCTGACTACATTTCCATCATAAGCAAGGTGAGCTTTAAGAACAGGCTCACTCACCCTTTCCTCAGTAATATAAGATCTCAGAGGCATCATTTTGCACAAAGGATCAGTTTCCTCTATGCTGAAAATTAGAGGCAGAGGTACCCACCGTCCCTTACTCCTCGAGGACTGGAGATAATGCTCCAACCACATGAGCTGTACTTCCAGCCTGTCTGCTCGTTTGTCTCAGAAAGACCTGGACCTCTGCAGCTGGCAGAGCTTTAGGCCACGGTTTAGTCAGCAGCACCTCCACCAAGCTCAGCCTGTAAGCTTCTGAACAAAAATTCTTAGCTTTTTCTTGAATTAGCACCAGGCCTACAGGCATTTGACACAGCTCTGTTAGCCCATATACTCCAAAGTATGGTCCACTTTGTCAAACATCTTCCCCTATCACTTGCCAATCACTGCCATCTGCATGGGTACAACACTTTAGACATATTGTGTGGGTTATTCTTTGTCCCTTAGAGTTGTTCTGTTAACTGAACCGTTCATCTCATGCACACATGCAACACTGTTTTCTAACCACTGACTTTTTTTATCTCGCTTTTTTCCTATCATCCTCATGTGCCTCTTTTTATCAGCACTTTCAACATGCTCACTGTTTTAGCACTTGTCATATATGTTGGGATTATTAATATTCTCAAAAGAATTCAAAACTAAGCACAGACACATGAGCCAATGACATGGACATGATGCTTGGGACCAAAAGGATCGCTGTGACTGACAGCGCCACCTACTGGTGACAACCAGAATCTCAGCCTTTCTTTGCCCTTTTAGGTTTTGTTTTCAGTATAAGGAAATTCAAAGGCGGTTCTTGAGTAGAAGGGTTTTAGTATTAACAATTGATTAGTTTAACAACAACCCCAGACGTCAATATTTTTACTCAAATACTTCTGTATGTTAAAATATACTGTAAAGTCTAAAACTATTCCCATGTACCAAGAACATTTATAAAAATTTTAATTTTCTTTTTTTAAAATCCTTAATTTTTCAAGGTAAACCAAGACTGCCATTCTTCTGAAGTGCTAAAATAATATTAAGAATGTAATCAAGACTTGTGTAGAGCAAGTTCATGCAGATACACTTGCATGTTCCACAGATCCATAAAATACACCAAGCACAGCGTGACAGACTGAAAACAGTGTGATCCAAAAGGGTTTCCTTTATCAAAGAAACCAGATTAGTGTCTCCAAAGTGAGGGTTTATGACGCCAATACCCAGGAGAGACATCCTGAGGAATATGTTCCTGGCGCGAGGATGAAAAGGCTTCCTGGAGAGGGTACCATGCCCTCCCTGAAGCTTCTATGACCCCATTCCGGGGAATATCCTCTTCGGCCACTCCCATTTGTGTCACAAGAGATGGAGAAAGTACCCACCGGACTGCATAATTTTTGCTTACAAAGCACTTTCAAGTCCAAAACATCACTGACCTTCATATTAACCCTCAAAGGGTGCCAAAGCACATACTGTCCCTTTACCGTGCTTCATATTTGCTTTTTTTAAAAATAAAAACTGATTTGAAGGTTCCGGGAAGATGGCAGTGTGAGCAGGGCAGCGGAAATCTCCTCCCAAAACCATATATATCTATGAAAAGACAGCAAATACAGCTATTCCTAAAAGAGAGACCAGAATACACAGGACAGTGCACAGCCTGCATCTGCACCTGAGAGGACTCAGGACCCCGCGAGGCAGGTAAGATATGGAGCCGTGTCCAGCCGGGACCTGAGCACTCCCCCACCCCAGCGCACCAGCGGGAAGAGAGGATTCAGAGCTAGGAGGGAGTGGAAGTACAGGCCTGCGAAGTAACCAGCCCTGGTGATCTGCGCCAGGAGCACTGACACATATCGCGTGGTGTAGCGGAGATTGAAGAGGCAGAAGGTTAAGGATTTGAGCTGGGAACATGCCCGGATCCTTGCTGCCGGCTCCTGGGACAAAAGAAAAGCGCACACTTTTTTCAGCAGTCTTACAATCGTCCCAGCACACTCAGGTCAGCAGGCTGGGAGTCCTGAGGAATTTGGGACCCCTTGGCTGGCGACTGGGAAAAAGTAGCTGCACTGAAACTTCATACAGAGAACAATAGCCTCTCATTCGTTCCCACCCGGGCCAGAGCTGCAAAAGGCCCAGCGGAGCAGTGCAGCCGCGGCTGTGAAATAGTGGAGCAACAGCGCCACCTACAGCATCCTTACAGAATCACCTCCCGGGGGCTTTTTTTTTTTCCTTTCTTTTCTTCTCTTTTCTTTCTCTTCCTTCTTTTTTTCTCTTTTCTTTCTCTTCCTTCTTTTTTTTAAGTCTTAAAGAGCCCAGCTGACATACGTGGCATCTGCCAGCAACCACTTCTATCGCCATGAAAAGACAGAGGAATATGGTACAGACAAAGCTCACCCAGACAACACCAGAAAGGGAGCCTGAAGGGTTGGAAATGCACAATCTTCCTGAAAAAGAATTCAGAATAAAAGTCATAACCATACTGATGGATCTACAGAGAAATATGCAAGAGCTGAGGTAGGACGTGAGGGAAGTCAGGAAAGACAATGCAGAAATGAGACAAGCCATCGACGGGCTTAGCAGCAGACTGGATGAGATGCAAGAGACTGTTCATGGAATAGAAATCAGAGAACAGGAATACAGAGAAGCTGAGGCAGAGAGAGATAAAAGGATCTCTAGGACTGAAAGAATATTAAGAAAACTGTGTGAGCTATCCAAACGGAACAATATTCGCATTATAGGAGTACCAGAGGAAGAAGAGAGAGAAAAGGGGATACAAAGCGTCTTTGAAGAAATAATTGCTGAAAACGTCCCCATGCTGGAGAAGGAAATAGTCTCACAGTCCACGGTAGCCCACAGATCTCCCAACACAAGGGACCCGAGGAAGACAACACCAAGACACATAATAATTAAAATGGCAAAGATCAAAGACAAGGACAGAGTATTAAAGGCAGCTAGAGAGAGAAAAAAGATCACTTACAAAGGAAAACCCATCAGACTGTCATCAGACTTCTCAACAGAAACCTTACAGGCCAGAAGAGAATGGCATGATATATTTAATGTAATGAAACAGAAGGGCCTAAAACTAAGAATATTGTATCCAGCATGATTATCATTTAAATATGATGGAGGGATTAAACAATTTCCAGACAAGCGAAAGCTGAGAGAATATGCCTCCCATAAACCACCTCTACAGGACATCTTAAAGGAACTGCTCTAGAGGGAAGCACTCCTAAGGCTAAAAAGATGTCAACAGAGAAAATAAAATCATAGCAAAGAAAGCAGACCATCCAAATACTAACTAAAGGCAAAGAATAAAGCACCTAGTATATAAAGAAGGGAGGAGGAAGAATAAGAAGGGAGAGAAATAAAGAAACATCAGACTGTGTTTACAATAACTTAACAAGAAAGTTAAGTTAGACTGTTAGATAGTAAAGAAGCAACCCTGGAACCTTTGGTAACCACGAATCTAAAGCCAGCAATGGCAATAAGTACATATCTATCAATAAACACCCTAAATGTAAATGGACTGAATGCACCAAACAAAAGACACAGAGTAACAGAATGGATAAAAAAGCAAGACCCATCTAAATGCTGCCTACAAGAAACTCACCTCAAACCCAAAGATATACACAGACTAAAAGTGAAAGGATGGAAAAAGATATTTCATGCAAACAACAAAGAGAAAAAAGCAGGTGTTGCAGTACTTGTATCAGACAAAATAGACTTCAAAACTAAGAAAGTCACAAGAGACAAAGAAGGACATTATATAATGATAAAGGGGTCAGTCCAACAAGAGGATATAACCATTATAAATATATATGCACCCAATACGGGAGCGCCAGCATATGTGAAACAAATACTAACAGAATTAAAGGAGGAAATAGACAGCAATGCATTCATTTTAGGTGACTTCAACACACCACTTACTCCAAAGGACAGATCAACCAGACAGAGAATAAGTAAAGACACAGAGGCACTGAACAACACACTAGAACAGATGCACCTAACAGATATCTACAGAACAATACACCCAAAAGCAGCAGGATACAAATTCTTCTCCAGTGCACATGGAACATTTTCCAGAATAGACTACATTCTAGGCCACAAAAAGAACCTCAGTAAAGCCAAAAATATTGAAATTCTACCAACCAACTTCTCAGATCACAAAGGTATAAAACTAGAAATAAATTTTAGAAAGAAAACAAAAAGGCTCACAAATACATGGAGACAACAACATTCTCCTAGTGAATCAATGGGTTAACGACCAAATCAAAACAGAAATCAAAGAATATATGGAGACTAATGACAACAACAACACAAAGCCACATCTTCTGTGGGACGCAGCAAAGGCAGTTTGAAGAGGAAAGTATATTGCAATCCAGGCCTATTTAAAGAAGGAAGAACATTCCCAAATGAATAGTCTAAAGACACAATTACTGAAATTGGAAAAAGAAGAACGAATGAGACCCTAAGTCACCAGAAGGAGGGACATAATAAAGATAAGAGAAGAAATAATAAAATTGAGAAGAATAAAACAATAGAAAAAAAATCAATGAAACCAAGAGCCGGTTCTTTCCAAAAATAAACAAAACAGATAAATCCCTAGCCATACCTATTAAGAGAAGAAGAGAATCTACACACACAAACAAAATCAGAAATGAGAAAAGAAAAAAAAACAATGTCTTTGTATAATGACAGAAATACAAAGAATAAGAGAATATTATGAGAATTATATGCTAACAAGCTAGAAAACCTAGAATACATGGATAACTTCTTAGAAAAATACAACCTTCCAAACTGACCAAACAAGAAACAGAAAAATGAAACAGACCAATCACCAGCAATGAAATTGAAGCAGTAATCAAAAAACTACCCAAGAACAAACCCCCCGGACCAGATGGATTCACCTCTGAAGTCTACCAGACATATAGAGAAGAAATAACACCCATTCTCCTTAAAGTTTTTCATAAAATAGAAGAGGAGGGAATACTTCCAAACTCTTTCTATGAAGCCAGCATCACTCTAATACCAAAACAGGGCAAAGACCTCACCAAAAAAGAAAATTACAGGCCAATATCCCTGATGAAAGTAGATGAAAAAATATTCAACAAAATATTAGCAAACCGAATTCAAAAATACATCAAGAGGATCATACACCATGATCAAGTGGGATTCATCCCAGGGATGCAAGGATGGTACAACATTTGAAAATCCATCAACATCATCCACCACATCAACAAAAAGAAGAACAAAAACCACATGATCATCTCCATAGATGCTGAAAAAGCATTTGACAAAATTCAGCATCCATTCACGATTAAAACTCTCAACAAAATGGGTATAGATGGCAAGTACCTCCACATCATTAAGGCTATATATGACAAACCCACAGCTAACATCATACTTAACAGCGAGAAGCTGAAAGCTTTTCATCTAAGTTCGGGAACACGACAGGGATGCCCACTCTCTCCACTGTTATTCAACATAGTACTGGAGGTCCCAGCCACGGCAATCAGACAAAACAAAGACATACAGGGCATCAAGATTGGTAAAGAAGTCAAATTGTCACTATTTGCAGATGACATGATACTGTACATTAAAAACCCTAAAGACTCCACTCCAAAACTACTAGAACTAATATCTGAATTCAGCAAAGTTGTAGGATACAAAACTAACACACAGAAATATCTTGCTTTCCTATACACTAACGATAAACTAACAGAAAGAGAAATCAGAAAAACAATTCCATTCACAATTGCATCAAAAAGAATAAAATACCTAGGAATAAACCTAACGAAGGAAGTGAAAGACCTGTATTCTGAAAACTACAAGACACTCCTAAGAGAAATTAAAGAGGACACTAAGAAATGGAAATGCATCCCATGCTCTTGGCTAGGAAGAATAAATATTGTCAAAATGGCTATACTACCTAAAGCAAACTACAGTTTCAACGCAATCCGTATCAAAATACCAACAGCTTTCTTCAATGAACTGGAATAAATAATTCTAAAATTCATATGGAACCACAAAAGACCCCAAATAGCCAAAGCAATCCAGAGAAGGAGGAATCAAACAGGGGGAATTATGCTCCCTGACTTCAAGCTCTACTACAAAGCCACAGTAATCAAGACAATTTGGTATTGGCACAAAAACAGACCCACAGACCAGTGGAACAGAATAGAAAATCCAAACATTAACCTAAACACCTACAGTCAATTCATATTTGATAAAGGAGCCTTGGATATACAATGGGGAGATGACAGCCTCTTCAGCAGCTGGTGTTGGAAAAATTGGACAGCTACATGTAAGAAAATGAAACTGGACTACTGTCTAGCCCCATACACAAAGGTAAACTCAAGGTGGATCAAAGACCTGAATGTAAGTCATGAAACCATAAAACTCTTAGAAAAAACTAGGCAAAAATTTCTTGGACATAAACATGAGCGACTTCTTTATGAACATATCTCCCCAGGCAAGGGAAACAAAAGCAAAAATGAACAAGTGGGACTATATCAAGCTGAAAAGCTTCTGTACAGCAAAGGACACCATCAGTAGAACAAAAAGACATCCTACAGTATGGGAGAATATATTCATAAATGACGTATCCGATAAGGGGTTGACGTCCAAAATATATAAAGAACTCACCCACCTCAACAAACATAAAGTAAATAATCCAATTAAGAAATGGGCAGAGGACATGAATAGACACTTCTCCAAAGAAGAAACTCAGATGGCCAACAGGCACATGAAAAGATGCTCCACATCGCTGGTCATCAGAGAAATGCAGATTAAAACCACAATGAGGTATCACCTCACACCAATGAGGATGACCAACGTCCAAAACACAAACAATAACAAATTTTGGCGAAGATATGAAGAAAAGGGAACCCTCCTACACTGCTGGTGGGAATGCAAATTAGTTCAACGATTGTGGAAAGCAGTATGGAGGTTCCTCAAAAAACTCAAAATAGAATTTGACCCAGGAAACCCACTCCTAGGAATTTACCCTAAGAATGCAGCAGTGCAGTTTGAAAAAGACATATGCACCCCTATGTTTATTGCAGCACTATTTACAATAGCCAAGAAATGGAAGCAACCTAAGTGTCCATCAGTAGATGAATGGATAAAGAAGAGGTGGTACATATACACAATGGAATATTATTCAGCCATAAGAAGAAAACAAATCCTACCATTTGCAACAACATGGATGGAGCTAGAGGGTATTATGCTCAGTGAAATAAGGCAAGCCAAAAAAGACAAGTATCAAATGATTTCACTCATACGTGGAGTATAAGAAGAAAGAAAAAAAAAACTGTAGGAACAAAACAGCAGCAGACTCACAGAACCCAAGAACGGACTAATAGTTACCAAAGGGAAAGGGACTGGGGAAGATGGGTGGGATGGGAGGGATAAGAGGGAAAAAGGGGTATTATGATTAGCAGATGTAAGGTAGGGGGGGCACGGGGAGGGCTGTACAACTCAGAGAAGACAAGTAGTGACTCTATAGCATCTCAGTACGCTGATGGACAGTGACTGTAATGGGGTTGGTGGGGGGGACCTGATGAAGGGGGTAGTTTAATCACCATAATATTGCACATGTAACTGTAGATTAATGATACCAAAATAAATTATAAATAAATAAATAAATAAAAATAAAAATAAAAACTGCTACAGAATATTTATGTAAAAGCTCCAAAAGATAAAGAGGAAACATGAAAGCCAAAGGCATGAGAAGCTAGTGGACTTCCTGCAGACACCGAGTCAGAATGGGCCTTTCTGGATCAGAGCCGACCAGCCCTGACCTGGAGCAGAGCCCATGTGTCCTGGCCAAAGGACAGTGTGCCTGTGCATATATATATAAACTTGGAAATAGGGCGATTCAAATGTGCATAAGCAACGGGGTCATCAAAAGATGTGGCTCAGAACATCTGTCCTTCATGGTTACAAACTGTCCTTCCCTCAGAGACCTGTGGCAGATGGGGATTATTCTTATGATAATCACTTTCAAAACTCTGAAAAATGTCTCATTCTGGCTTCTAACTTAATATTCACTTTGTTTAAAAGTAGTGATATGTGATCAAATGCCAAGCCCCTTTAATTGTAAATAAACCGGGAAGCCCCAATAAACAGAACATATCCAGCACTCAGTTTTTATGGTGAAGATGAACATGGTGAACCAATGAGCTAAAATCAAGAGATTATTTTGAAAACAAAATACTAGGTTATTATCACTCACACTGTTCTTATATTTACATCTGTGGTATTTCCTAGTAGGCTGATGGTTGGAATAATAACTTTCATGAGGGCAAAGACCATGTCAGCTCAATTCACTGACATCTGGAACCTCGGCAAGCAGAACAGTGACTGGCATTGGGTAGGACCTCAGTGAATATTTGGTGAATGAACGAACCTGCTCTAAATTCAGGAAACACTTTCTCAACCATTCAAAAGATATTCAGTCTAGTTTTAATATTAATCAGAACAGACTGGATTCAACCTCTCAGAAAATCAGTAGCCTCTCACCCATCTTGCTAACCAGCTTGTTGGAATAATCCTATTATTCCAGCCATTTTAAATAAAAAGGGAATTTCCCAATGATGACTGTAATATTAAGGTTTTGAGCATACTGGGATCTAGTGTTCGCTTTCTAAAATAGTGAGAGAAGTAGAAAACTGAACTGTGCTTTGATGAAGCTAACGAAGAATAATTAAAGAGGGAGTGGAGATATTTTCCTAAGGCCAACTAGAATAACAAGATGAAAAATGGACCAGTCAGTGTTTCTGCTGAAGATACGGCACACGATACCTGTGGAATGATTTTACTGAAATGTGAATTAGGACAGCGGAGACCGTAGGGAATCTTTTCTCCATTTCCCTAACATTGTTCCTGGTGAAATCCATGCACAGAGACATCCAGGTAGCCTGTCTTAAGAGTACCACACACTATACCATGGTGTGCCATTTTAATGGTACCTCTTTAAATAATCCACCGTCTTTAGTGTCTGAGTTCATTCTGAGTGTATTAGAGCACTGCACTATATAGGGGGAGTGTCCACTTCCATATCTTTCATATAGGGGGAGTGTCCACTTCCACCGCACTTTGCCCTATAACCCTTCAAAAGAAGCTGCAAACAGCAGCACTGGGCAGTAACAGTCTCAGAAAACACCGTAAGGCAGAACCGGTAAAGCATTTCACGTGTGAGAGAACTTCAAAGGCCACACTTACTCTCACCAGGGAAATACCTGATGTATGAGCCAAGAAAGAGAAAAAGAAGATAAGCCAGGGAAATAAAATAATTATTAAACATAAAGTATAAGCATGATGTAATAAGGGGTTGTTAAGACAATAGACAAGGAGTTTTAAAAACATGATTGATTTGGGATGTCTTCATGAATGGAAAATAGGAATATAACTATAAATAATGACAGGAAGTAATATTTCTGTCATACATAAACACTTTGAAGTATATTATTTCATTTTATTCTCATATCCTACCAAGTGGTATGTAGCTACTATTATAGGCATTTTTTAGATAAGGGAACTAAGGCCCGGAGGGGTTAAATGACCACTCTAAGTGGTCCACAGGACCCACCTCTCCCGAGTCAGGGTCCCATAGTTTTCTTGCCAGCACACTACTTCTAGTAAGTTGGATAAATGAATTCTTGCAAATGGCACTTGCAATCACGCAAAATAAAATTGTCACCAACTTCATAGCTACAACTCTCAAGACTAGAAATGTTTTTCTCTTTTGTAATTTATTTTATAGTAAACTTTTTATATAACATACTTCTTTTTAAAACACAACAGCTTACATGGCTTTTAAGGCCCTAGGACTTCGTGGTTATATCTTATGTAAAATTTTACTTTACCAACTAGCATGGAATTCTATTATCATTACATGGAAACTGCTGGGATAATTGTGTGACTGCTTATGGCTCTGCTCCTGAATTAATAAAATAAGCACAATTAATTCCTTGTCTGTTTCTGCCTGGTATGCCAATACTTTCTCTCACAAAAATAACTGAGATGCTTCTGCACGCATATGAGAAGGGAACATACACCAAGGGGAACAGTTACTGGTTTGGGATTAGCCCTTTTTTTTCTTCACAACCAACTCAATTCTTAAAATCTAGCCTGCATTTCAGGAATTCATTTGCTCATCTCGCGTTTTGGTGCCTCACCCGCGGAGCTGAGCTCTAATACTGCTGTTCACCCTTCACAGAGAAAAAAGCCACGAGAGTCCCTTCGTTCTGGATGCTATACAGTGGTACCTGGACATGAATAAGGGGCCAAAATACAATCCAGCATATTCTTTTCTATCTTTCAAAGAAGTCGTCTGATCTGAATGTCCGGCTCCTGAATTTCTCCTTTATAATGGCAAACGACTCCAGCCCAGTTTGAGAGACCTGCTGTTTCTAAGTAGAGGCAGACTTAACTCTGGTTTGGGAGGGATGTATGGATGGAAGAATGCCTAGTGGAAGTCTTCCGTAATGCCTGAAAATCATCTTAGAGTTTGCTCCTGCCCTGCTATCTAGTACTGGGAACATGATGCTATGAGTTAGAGTAACACTTAAAATTATAACCAAAAACCACATGATTTCAGTGTCAAGTTTATAGTGAAAATGTACACTTAGTAGCATGTCAGTTATAGTGAAATGGCAGCTTCAAACGCAGGTATACGAGCCTTGGGGCAGTGTGGTACACGAGTGTGTGTATGTTGTGTGTGCATACACTTCTGCATGTGTACATAGCAGGCGTGGAGAGGCAGGAGATCTTATCCCTAAGTTCATTTGTTTAAACAAGATATGAAGGGGCAAAATCTTGCTCAAGGCTTTTTAAGCTGCTAGCCTCAAGGTCCTTTTTATTTTTAATGCTTTGAATCCCAGATGTTTGTGTTCTAAATTTTTTAATCTCCTGTTTTGCAGTGTGGTCCACTCCATTCTATAAAAATAACCAGCAATTCTCTGAAGATAAAATCTAAAAGTGAGCAGATATAGTCTTACTCAAGGTCCCCAGGGGGCAAGGACAGTCAGCCTGCTGATTATAAGTCCCAGCCTACAAATTACATATACGCAGAGAACCGCCAAGGGGCTGACCTCCGCAGTAGCAAACTCTGCCATTCCCCAGGCCCCTCAGCACTGTGCTGTTCTCTCCCAGATGCTCTTGCAGGCTAGGGGAGACCGACTGCATTCAGGGAGTCCCTACTGGTCTGCACTCAGCTGTGGGTCTCTCCTAGTTCTTACCTGAATGCCCCCAGGGGATGAAGGCCCCACAGTGCATCACCTGTCATTTGCTCTGGTTCCACGGGCTCCCCACCAGCCCTGGCTGTGCCAGGGACAGCATCTGCTTCCTGACCTGCATGCCCCAGCCAGGTATGGGGGGCAGCTGAATTCCCGTATTTACCATCACCACCAGCTCAGTGACAGAGGCCAGTACACTGAGCGTTTGCTCTGGTCCACCGAGAACGGCAACACTCTCACTACAGCAGCATTTCGGAGTTTCCCAAGCATATCCCACTGCCAAAAATGAGGACTGGTGTTTGCAGAAGCCCCAGCCCTTCAGAATAAGACCTTACAGTTGGTTCTCACGGAGGCTTCTGTCAGCCTCTTCTCGGATCACACAAACCACTGGGACGCTGCCGCCTCTACCTCTTCATCCAATAGATGGAAGGGACTGAGGCCAGGCTCACGCTAGGAAGAGCATCCTATAATTGAAGGACTTCAGGGGACAATTCTTGCTGCTTCCATCGGAGGATGCTGGGCAAGCCTCCTCATGTTTCTAAGCTTTCTCGGCTTCCTTTGTAAGAAACAACATTGCTCACTGAGACACTATTTTATAGAAGGGATGATTCCTAAAAAGACCCCAGTCACAGAGCTGCTGAGGGTCCTAGAGGCCCTCTACTGTATCAGCAGTATTGTTTCAGGTGCCTGGTGTCAGTCAGACTTTTGGCTACCTATTTGTTAGAATGAAAATTTTAAATGCACATAAATATGTTCTTTTAAAAGTATTTTGTAAAAATTATCTTGAGTGTGTGGAAAGGTGCCCTGAGACTGGACCCCCCATTTTCTAAACCTGGGCCAGGAATCAAAACTTTTGACTTTTCTCCCAGACTTGCTTCCTGTGGCTATTCCTCACCCTTAGTATGGGGGTAAATATCTCATTGTTCTAGAAGAAATATCCTTGGGTCGAAGCCATCTGCCAATGAAGATACAGAACGCTGTTACCTTGGTATAAAATGATCCAGGTGCGAACATGTGGACTGAGCTGCTTGGTTCTGGTCCCACAGAGGGAAGAGAACGGCCCCCCACATCTTGTATGTGTAAGGGGTTTAGCTGTTTACCAGGTGGACCAAGAGACAGTTTTGAGTCTGGGGCTGGAGGGCTGCGTTGAGAAGCTCAAGATAGGCTTGCCATTTGACTAAGGAAGACGTAATTTGTATTTTATTTCCAGAAATGAAACTGAGTTAACCTCAGCCCTGTGCTACTGGACTTGGACCTCACATGTCTGCCTATCTTCTGCTTGTACAGGAAAGTCCAGACCTCATGGTGTGACTTACTCACTGAAACCCTCCTTCACAGCTGTAGATGGGAGAAGGTATTCTACTTCAGCTCATGCAGGCATGGGTGCTGTTTAGGATGACAACAGCTTAGAGCTGGAAGAAAACATATGAGGCATCGTTTCAGCAAACGAATGCCGTCTCTACAGCTAACTCCGATGGCCAACGGTCGGAATAAGCAGGGAAGCGACACCTTCCCCAAGCTTCCAGGCAGGAATCCATCTCAGCCACCGCGCTGAGGTCTGCCTGTGAGCCCCGAAACAGAGAGCCCAGACAAGCCATGCCAGAGTTCCAGCCTAAGCTTCTGTGAGATAACAGACAGGTGTTATTTCAGGCCATTAAGTTTCAAGTTAATTTGCTTTGGCAGCAATAGAAAGCGAATACAAGAGACAAGCCTGATTCCTCTTCCTGTGGCCTCTCAAAACCTTCACAAACGTGCCGCCCTGCGTCCCAGCCAAAGCACTTTATCCAGTCAGGCTGCTTTTCTCCCTGCGTCCTCGCGTGGGAAGCTTTTCACATTCTTACCACCACGCCTGCCGACTCCTCTTCCTCAGGCTCAGGCCAACCCCTTTCCCCACCTGCCACAAGGCAGCCGAGCAGGCTGCTCCCCACCCAGAACTTAAGTATGCCTGGCCGTCCTCAGGGCTTTCTAAGCGCTTCTCTTCCATCTCCCAACTCCTGAACGATAACGACCTTGCTGCGGGCCGCCCATGTGGCTCCACCACCGACCAGCGCACGTGCTGGACACCTGACAGATCTTTGCTCAAGGAAGGAAGGATTCGAGCCGCCCAGCCTGGCTGCAGGATGCTCGCCCGCGCAGCCTGTGCACAGGACGCTGTCACACGGAGGAGGCATGACTTAAAGTATCTTTAGTAAAAAGAAGCCCTCGGGTTTGTACTGGGGTTTGTAGTTTTCCAAGCATTCTTCATAATATTATCTCGTGTAATTTTTAGAAAAAGCCTTGAGACAAGCAAGGCAGGCATTGTAACTCCCAGCTTTTATAGATGAGAAAAATGGAGGCTCCGAAAGGGCCTGGGATTCGCCCGGCTGACCCACGTGTAAGCCGTGCTGCGCGGGCTCAGGCTGACCCAGCCGAGGGGTAGGCGCCGGGGCGCGCGGCGGGCTGCGGGAGCACGGCTGTGGACCACGCTGTCCCCAGGCTGCGGCGCCAGGGTTCCTCGTGTCCGTGTCTGCACCGCTTCCGCACCGCCTCCGTTCTCCTTCCCCACGCTCTCTTACAGAAAAAGCTCTTCTGTTAAATGGTAAGGCTAAGGACATCTAGGTCTACAGCACATCTGCTGTAGCGGGGAGAAAAGCAGAAAGTCTAATGGCAGAGGGGCGATCATTAAGACAGAGGTGAATGCCTTCCCCGGGGCAGGTGGGGAGGCCAGTGCGAGGCCCTGCCTTACAGGCCCCGGGCCCGGGCCCGGCCTCTGACCCCGGTTTGCACAAACAGTGCCCGTAATGCCTCTGCTGCGAGAACACGACCCTGTACCACATTACGGTTGCTGTGAGGATGGGGCGCACCAGTCGCTCTGAGTCTTCGGATGGCTGTGCAGGGTGATGTGTATTTAAGATGTGGAATTCCTCCCCCGACCACCATCACCCCAGTGGCCAGCACTACAGCACATCTGCCTGTTTCACAGAGGGGCGCCCAGGCTCCCGGCTGTGTTCTTAGGATGTAGTGTTCTCTTCCTCTGAAGCTGGCTGGGTGTTCTCTGAACCTGATTTCTTCTTATGCGCAATATTAGTGGGTAAAGGAGGATAATGAGGGAGTAACCATGGGATTTCCCCTAAGTCCTGCATGGGTCCAAAGGGGCCCCTGATGACATTTGCCCCGGACTTTTTTAAGATAACCGGCAAAGACCTGAAAAACCCTGGCTGATGGAGATGCCAAAATCCAATCTTCTCTTGTGCCTCAGTACAAAGGTAAGGGGTCACTTAACTAGAAACACTACTTCCTGTGAGTAACTGACTCTCACACAGGAGCTGCTACAGCGTCTGGCAAATACTGAAGGCCCATCAATATCTGGGTTGAGTTTAACTTTCAGCCGCTCTCCATGGTCCTTCAGAGATTTTAGACCAGACCAGCAAAAAGGGTATTTTCAGATTCAGGCGTGAAGAGCTTCACTGGAATGTGGGGCACATTTCCTGGTGATGATCTGTCATGTAGAAATTTATATCAAATCCAACAACACCATTTTACTTTAGTAAATCTACAGCTGATTTCCCTTGAATATCGTTTATAATTCTGGAAGATGTATTGCTCTTTAAATCCTTCCTTGGACATTCAGATCAACATTGTAATTACTAACTTTGTAACAACCGCTTGGAGATCTTTCTATCACACGTTTTAGCTCTTGCATAGATAATTAGATTTTAAAGACATGACAGCGTCCTTCCAGATAGTATAGCTGAAATGAATGACGGCCGAGATGTGGGAATCATTGCTGCGCGCCCCTAGGCTGCACTTTGCGAGCATGTCCCGGATGCTGCCTGGGGCTCTCGACCCGATTCCTCCCCAGGGCTCCTGTCTAAAGGGGCAGATCTGGGGAGGGTGACAAACTCTTGTGTACATACATCAAGCTTATGGTGAGAGTGGGAATTAAGGTAGATCCACAAAACAGGACTTTCTAACTGTGATTTGGGGGCAAATCACTTCATCTCTCTGAGCATTAGTTTCTTCATCTGGACAAAAGAGAAAATATTTGCACTGTACCTTCACAGGGGTATTGTGGAACGAAGTGACCACATGAGAACAGGTGTGCGGACTCTGAATCACATTGTACGTCCATATTATTATGTATGAAATCAGTGTGTTTCTGCCATTACCACCTCGAGCAGCACGGCATGGCTCTAGACCCATCTTTTCCCTTAAAACTGGCTCTTCCCTTAGATGGTCCTGTTTATGCCGATGACACCCCCAAGCTTAGAAAGCTGGGTTGTGCTAGAAATATAGAGCTCCTCTGCCCACTCTGATTCACGAATGATCGGCTTCTTTCAAAATATAAACCTGATCAGGTCAACCCCTTGCTCAAAAATCCCTGACGATTTACAGTTGTTCTTGAAAAACAGGGTCAAGGCACATCGATCACCCCCAAGAGCCAGCCCTGCCCGGTGTCGCCCACCCCCACTCAGTCGCAAGCTCTCCTCCTTCTCTTCTGCGCTCCAGCCACAGCCTCTGCCCACGCGGTCCCTTTGCTGGGACTGCCAGCCTCAGCCTTCCTGTCATCATCACCAGCTCTAAGTCCTCTGCAAACCCCCTGCACACCCTGGGGTCGCTCATGGTCCAGGGGAAGGGCGCACAGAACATACCCCTTTCCCTGGAGCACCTACTCTCTTTATGGGACGTCTCTCCCTGCTTCCTCGACTACAGAGTTCATGACAGCAGTGAGTCTGTTTTTACTCCTGCATTGTAATCTCAATGCCTGGCACAGAGGGGCTGCTTTCTAAATGAATGAGTAAATCAGTCAATCTTGGGATCTGCTCCTCACTGTCTGTCAGTCTGTCTATCTGTCTATCAATCAAAGACCCTTGAGCTCACCCTATCTCTCTCTCTCTCTCTCTATCACTCTATATTTTTTAAGACCCTGAAAGTATTTTTTCTAATGCAGAGGAAGATGAAAAGTGGGAATGTGAGAGACTCTCACCTATTTTTCCCTATTCCTCGCACCTGAATCTTGCCTTATCCCCTGCCCCAATCTCTCTTCATTTGATGGTTTAGCAAGTATCTAAGGAATGAGAGTCCCACTCTCCCTACAATATTTGTAATATAGTAAAAGAATAATAACCATGGTATCTATTGTAACTTCTATTTTAATCTTTTGTCCTATTTCTGAAATACCTTGTCTAGGAGAGCATTGTAATTCAAGCCCACGGAAGAGGACCCCCACTTAACGCTCTTGAAGGAGGTGCTCCATTGCTGCCCTTGTGGCTCCTCATTTTAGGGGCGCTGGAAAGAGAGCTACGTGTTTGGAAGTAGCCTGGTCAGGCCTGGGAAAGCCGGGGTGCTTCACTGTAGATGTGAGACAGTGCCCAGGGCTGGCCCAGGAACATAAACCAAATCTTAGAATTTAGGACTCCAAATGCTTTCTGCCTCTTATCTGTAGCCTTTAAGAAGCTTCTTCACCCTTGTATTAATCTAGGACAACAGTTGAGCAGTGACCTAGGAGTCCTGCAGACCATGGTTTGAACCCCGGTTCAGTCTTTTATCAACTGTAAGACTTTGGGCAGGCTGAGTGACTCAGTTTCCTCACCTGTAGAATGGACAAACACAGAGAGCCCCTGTAGAATGGACAAACACAGAGAGCCCCCAGGCCATAACACCGAGGAGCCAATGAGATGCTCAGCAGTACACGGTCTGCCACTGATGAGCCCAGAAGGAGGCAGGAGGGATACCTGCGTCCCCACTTGACAGCCTCAAAGAGGTGGAGAGCATATACAGCCATGGTGGCAGAGCTGGGGACCTGAACAGAAGTCAAACAACTGCAAATCCTCTGTTAATTATCAGGGTAATTACATTCCTGGTGGAAGAAGGTACTTGGTGATCAGTTTTGTTGTTCTTCCCAAGTATAATCCAACCAGCAAATTACGTGTGAGCTCATCAAACCAACTGAAACATGAGCGAATTCATACCAGTTCTGAGGATGAAATCCTGCTGTCCTGAGGGCTTAACCACCCCACCGTCAGAGGCCGGATCCAGGAGCCAGAGGCTCTGCCATTTAGTCCTCCACGAAAGGGGGAGACTCAACGGGTCGTAATTAGGTCACAAGCGCACCCGCATTACAGGGCAGGGGTCAGCAAACTACAGCCCGAGGGCCCAGCCGGTAAGCAACACCGTAGTGGAGGTCAGGCACACGCATTCATTTGCCTATGCTTGTCACAGAGACCCTACGGGCCACAGAGCCTCAAGTGTTTATTATCTGGCCCTTCACAAAATCGTTGCCAGCGCCTGTGATAGAAGCCATATAACAGGAGAAAATATGCCCTCAAAATATCCTAATGGGCAAAATTTTCCTTCTTTGCACCATCAGCCCCATGGGAAGGAACGCTCTACCTGCCTTGTGAAGTAGCAGGGGAGCCAAAGGCCCCCAAATGGAACAGGTGGTGGGGCCTCCTGGCCAGGGGCCTCCCTCAGAGATGCGGGGAAGAGCCTGACGCTCGGCTACCTCCCCCAGTTAGGAACGAGCCTCACCGGGGTCTCCTCTGCCCCAAGGGGTGGGGCCGGTCCGGAGCCTGGCCTCGGTGTCTCCCCTTCGGAGGCTTCCTCACAGACGCGTCGCGGGTCCCAGGCACCTGCCGCTCGCCGGTCAGAGCACCGTGATTCTGTCTGCACGCCACTGGTGGATTCTTTGCAGTGAGTTTTTCTGAAGAGAGACAAGTGTGGAATGATTGAGACCACTCTTCAACGCGGAAAGCTTCTCCAAAGCAAATGTCTACCTTCCATTTATGTGAAAAGCAAAAACAGATGCCATTTGCCGAGTGCTAGGTGTTGTAGAGACATTAACGTAACCCTCAGAACAACCCGGTTGGAAGGCATTGTTATCCTCGCTTTACCAAAGTAAGCGGCTCAAAACAGTTACATTAGTTATCCAAGGCCTCAGAGTGGCACAGTCGGGATTTGAACCCAGGTCTGCCCACGTCCAGGTTCAGGAGCTACACTGCTTGAGCACATTGCCTTCGTGTGATCAGCCCCCAATAATTCCTTCACCTCTGCAGGCCCAAGGTACGGGGCCGGAGGGCAGCACCCCCAGCCCTTGGGCACTGAACCGAGGCCCACGTGTCTGTTGCTCTTTCACCAGCTCTGGTGGGGCTGTCAACCCTCAAGGGGCCACAGGCTCACACAGGCCGCCTGAGCCTCCAGCAGGTGGCCCACCAGCACCCCCACAGCTGATTGTGTCGCTTCCTCATTCAGAAGCCTCCTCACTGTCCACCAAATAAGACCCAAACTCCTAAACCTGGCCTCCAAGGCCCTATAGGGTATGGCCCCCCTCTCTGACTTCCGCCCGTCTGTACCCCAAACACTCAGAAGAGCTCATTACCCAGCCAGCCACACCTATGGTCTCGTGGTCAGGATTATGCCCTCTGCCTGCAATTTCCTCCCTGACTGCAGTTGGAAAATGCTACTTAGCTTTCAAGGCTCAACTCAGATTTCGCCTCTTGAGTGGAGGAGAATGACAGGCTCAGTTAATGCTCTGTTTGTAACTTAATTATGGCATGTGGCACAGCCTGGGTGTCTGCCTGATTCTCCCCTACACTGGGAACTCCCGGTTCATCTCTGAATTCCCAGCGCCCAGGACAGTGCAAGCACCCGGGGGCCTGCTGACTCTGCTGCCCCTGTGGAAGCACTCTTCTCCAGAGGCCTGAAGCCTCAGCAGCTGCTGCATGTCTCCCTTGTCCTGCAGATGCTCAGCTCAGTGTCGGCCTGGAGGAGAGGGAGGCCAGCAGTCACTGGGGAAGCCGCATCCAGGACCAACACTGGGATGACAAGCGGGGAGATGGGACAGCGGATCTGACAGCTTTGTGGGAACGAGGGGAGCCACCCGAAGCCTAAAGAGACCTCCCAGAGAGATCGCGAGTTACTTTCATGACCCCGAGATCCCACCTCACCCTCCGCGCCGGGACTGTGAACAAGACGCAGCCCCACGCCCTACGACGTCCGGCCAGCCTAACCGATTTGCAGATCTCATACCTCAGCTCTTCTGCTTCCTCCTCTGCTTTCAGTTGAGCCCTCTTGGCAATGATTTCATTACAGAGCACATCGTAGGGTTTGTCTAGATGGTGTTCTCCCATCACCCAGACCCAGACTTCCTTATCAGCTCCCAGTTTCCAGTGGACAGATTTGCCGTTCTCTGCAAGCAGAACAAGATTCGTACTCAACATACACCTCTAGTCACGGGTTAGTACGTTACCCATCACTAAAGTATTTAGGGTCTTCAGGAAAAGAAAATTCTTTGACGTGGAACACTTCCAACCTGTTCAGGAGCGAGCAGCCCTCCAGGGAGCAGTGGAAGTAGCAGCTGCCGTGTTTGCTCTGAAACAGGATGGATGTGGTTTCTGAATGTGTCCACTTGCTAAGTGAAGAAGGTGAGATGGGAAGAAAGCATGCATTGCTTACATTGCCCTTTAGGGGAACAGGGTAGATATCAGAATCTCTGAAGCCTAAAATCGCCCTGTAACCCAGAATTCCACAGCTGCTTCAGGCTTTGATGTTTCCACTATTTTTACAGGCTTCATTCTGGGTAAAAAAGATGCCTTTCAGAGTTCAACTGCTTTAGTTTAGATCCTAGCCACTCACTAGCTGTGTAATTTGGACAAATGACTTCATCTCTGTAAGCCTCAATTTCTTCATCTGCAAAATGGGAATACTAATGTGTTACAGAGGCTGCTGTGGGAGTAGGCAGGCGACGTGTGCCAGGAACTCCACCGTGCCTGCCACATGACACGAGTTCAGGGAGGTTAACTGCTATCATCACCCGCCTATCGTCTTACTTATGCGGCTGCCTAGAGATTCACACCAGTTTGTGAGAAGGTAATACTTCTGGTAGTGTGATACCTGGTGAAGCTACTTAAATAACCCTGTTTACAATTGGTTGCAGGGGTTGTATTACATCCTAGTTCCCTGCTCCTAAGGTGCAGCCACCGGGGTCATGCTCCCTGAAGCCTAGGGAAGGTGGAGCACACCCAGCAGAGGCCAAGAGGTGTGGTCTCTAAATCTAAAGGCCCCAAAGCAGAGCTTCCCATTATGGCTGGGCCATTATAGTCCACAGTTGGCTCTAGTCAAGATCCCTGGCCCCCAAGGACCCCCAGACGAGCCAGTGGTGTGCACATGTGAAATGGGGCACCTGCCAGGAACACAAGCAAAGCTATCCTGGTGGGCTGGAAGCCCACTTGAGGACCCCACCTTGTCTTCTTACCCTAAGTGTGATCTTCTGTCCAATGAGTTGTTGCCCTCCTTCCTACTGTTGCCTCAGGGTACATTGAAAACCTGCCCAAAGCCAGACCTGTCCTTCATTTTGCCCCCTTCCACTCTTCTCGGTGCAGTGGGGACTCCCTGCTGTGGAATAAACTTCTACACTCCAGGGGGAGGCTGGGAATGGCACCGCCGTCTAAGGAGCCAAACATACCGTCCAGAAGGAGGGTGGCCTCCCACTGTTTCCACAAGTGGGAAATCAGAGAAAGCAGCTCCCAGGTCTGAGGGGAAGACAGACCCCCAAGTGTGCCCTGGGGGGCACAGCTCTGGCCAGCTCGGCCAGGCCTCGGCTCGAGGAGACACCAGCTGGGTTATTTACTTGGGAAAGCGGTCCTACCTCAGTAAATTCCCCTTGTGACACTCTCTTAGGGCAAATAATCAGGTTTCTCACTATGCCCCCCTCTCAGCCTTCACCTAAGGGACTCTCTCCAGCAGGAGAAGGCTGTCCTGAGAGGAGGGCGGGGAGGGCAGGGAGGCAGAGATGGAACCAGAGACTCCAGCAGCCCCGCTCAGCCCACGGGTGCTCCCCTGACCCGAAGCCTGCTGCAGAGAGGGCGCAGGGCCAAGAGCCCCCAGGGGGAGAAGGCGCTGCTCCGGGCCGGGGGTGGCGGCCCAACTGCCTGTGAGCGGATGCTACCAGTAGAGGGGAGCCAAAGGAGGGGACCCTGACATCCTAAAAGGAGGAGTGTGACACAGGCCTGGGGAGAAAAGCAACAGGTCTGGGGGTGAGAAGACATCAGATGTGGCTGATGCCAAGACAGGCCCTGCGCAGTCGGCGCTGACGGTGACCTTGTGTGGCCGCCCCTTACTGTGCGGCAGTGTCTGCACACACTCCCTAGCCCTGGGGCGCCGGAGTCGGGCTGGTGACAGGAGGCTCAGCCCTGATGCCCTCATTCCACAGAACTTACAGGGTGGGCTCTGCGTACAAGGCAGATCTGGGGGCCACAGGGACACAGGGAGGAGGCAGGTGTGGCCGCCTACAGCCCATGAAAGAAAGAGCCAGGCAATAGGCCCCTTGTTTAACAGATTTCCTCCATGTGCCAGGAGCTGGGGTAGACGTGTGTGAACAGGTGACAAGACCGACCACCTCTGCCCTCAGGAACCTGCTTTGTAGCTGGAGGTGGCAGAAACCGAACAATTAACTAATTAGCTGGAGGTGGCAGAAACTGAACAATTAACTAATTAGCTGGAGGTGGCAGAAACCGAACAATTAACTAACTGTAGAAGTAATGAAACTCGGGCAAGAGGGGTAAAGGGCGCTGTGGGAATGCTCCAGAAGGGTGCACCAGTTTGCAGGGCCGAGGGACACACACTGCCACGCAGACGATTCTGAGTCCAGACAGGGTTCATAGGATGGAGGACAGAGAAGAAATCAGAAGAGAAGCCCTTTGTACAGCGGTTTGGAGGACAGAATGGAATTTAGACAGTGGGGTGGGTGCGGTGCCCAGAACAAAGCATGATCAAAGATCAGAGAAGGGACTCGGGGAGGGGCCGAGGGAACAAGGGGCTCAGCCAGAGCTGAAAGGGCTTAGAGGCCACCCAGCCACGGGTTCGGCACAATGCCAAAGACAGGTCCTAGATATCGGCCAAAAGGTTTAAACTTCAGCCCTGTTGGCATAAAGCCAGAAGTGAGATCCAATCCCAGTGTTGCTACCAGCTCTTTATGTGACCATGTGTACATCACTTTACCTCCCTGAGCCTGAGTCCCCTTTTGGATAAAACAGAGTAATAAGCCCAACCTCACAGACCCATCATGTGATAAATTCTCCAAAAACATGAGTCCCATGTCTTGATTGAGTGACCAAGGACTGGCCTGTGACTGTCTCTGTGTCGGTGGCCCCAGATCAGAGGAGTGACTCGGGAGGAACACAGCATGTCGGCATGTGGGGTGGGCCAGGGTGTGTGAGGTGGTTGTTCGGCGAGGGCGCAGCGGGGGTACTGCGGCCTGGGTGAGGGGAGGGAAAGGATGCCTCGTGCGGCAGTCAGCTTCAGGTGCCGAATCAAGGAAGGACTCAGACATGATGCCAACAGGGTGAGACTCACCAGCTGAGGGAGGGCGGGTAATAAGCAGAACAGGAACACCAAGAAAATTAAAGGGGGAGGAATAAAGTAAGCTGGTTTGGAAATGCAGGCAAGTGGGCTTTCATTTGACTAGGAATCTACACGGAGAGTGTCTCAAGTACAGAAGTGGAGAGTTCAGGAGCAAGGTGGAGACTGATAGTGTGAATCTGGGGACTGTTTAATCAGCGTCATCAGCAAAGCCACCAGCATGGATGGACCTACAACAAATGAAGCCTAGGAGAGAACTTGGAGAAGCACAGGCTCCATTCAGGAGGCAGAAGAAAGGGAGGAAACAGAGTCCTAATTACAAAGGAAAAAAAGGGATCGGTCAACAAACATTCATTGAGCGTCTGCTGTGTTCCCGGCGCTGCACTCCAGGCCGCAGACAGGAGGAGCAGCTTAGGAGCAGAGGTGGTTGAAAGAGTTCTTGAAATAGGGGATGCGTGGCCAGGCCTGACCCCTAAGCTGTGGGGAGCGGAGTGGGGAATGATGCCAGGGACCAGGCTAGGGGTGATGGATAGAAGGATGTGCAGGGAACAGGTAAAGAGAAGAGTGCTGACCGGAGAGGACTGGAGCTCTCGTCTGGTAAGAGCTGAAATCTGGTCTGCATGGAACCACATTTCTGTCTCCAGTGTGCTTCCTGCAAAGGTAAATGTATGAACTTAAGGGATCCCAAGGGGGCACGTGCTTGTCATAAATTAGTGCTATCCAGGCGTTCTGGACTTTCCATCTACTTCACCTTGAAATTATACACACGCTTTAATCAGAGGACGGTGAGCAAGGGACCTTTTAATAGCACTTCCATTTCATTGTAAGATTTTTCCCAGTTGTTGAACCATGTTTTTATACTGCAGTGCTGTTCATGTTTGCCATCTTAAGGATTCTTGAGAACTTCTAGAATCAACTTTTCTAGAACGGTGGGTCCGTCCTGCTCAGAACCACACCAACACAGAACCACTGTGCAGAGACTCACACCTCATTCCCCATAGGAAACCTCTACCCAGGCAGTTTTCTAAACTATTACATAAAATAAATAAATAACTATCACACGTCCTTGGCAAAGGAAGCAGCCAGGCTCACTCCGGGTTAGAGCAGTTGTGTTAGAGCGCCGCACTGCTCACAGCTTCACCCTGCCTGATGGCTCCCTAGGAGGGGGGCCCTGCAGGGGTGCAGGGTGCCTGGAGAGTTCTGGGCGGCTCGTCTCCACAGGGGCAGCCATGCAAACACAGCTCTCCCAGGACTACGTTACGCTTCAGAGAGTCAGCACCTGGTCTCCACCCCAACTGGATCCAACTCAGAAGGACAGCCACAGCGCCAGGGGAGGGCGAGAGGGTGAGAGAGAATTATGTGCCCTGGCCCTCAAGAGAAGACCGAGGACTGAGTGAACAGGAGCCAGAAGAGCACCAACACCCGGCCTCCTGACACACTTACATGTGAAACACAATGCGGGCGTCATCAGGGCTGAGGAAGGCAGGGAACCTGCCAATCAGTCCCCAGGCTGCTTAGAAACTGATAAACTTCCCTAAACTCCCAACCCCCCAAGTATCTCCCACGGCTCTGACGGCTCCTCTGGGACATCCCAGCCCCCCACCCAGGAACCAGAAGATGAGTGCCTGCCCGGGGGTGGGGGAGCCTCTGGGACTCAGGTGCTCTTGCCGCAGCCCCTCAGGCTGAGGCCTGTGCCATCTCTGCCACGACGGAGAGCATCACCCAGGATGTTCTGCACCCTGTTTCCAATGAAGAAATTGAGGCTCAGGGTGGATAAGTGACTTGCCCAAGATCACAGAACTAGTGAATCAGAGCCAGAATTCAAAACCAGCTGTGAGTCTGCAAACCCGTGTTTAGGACAGCCTCATCATGAATTGTCCAGACTGAAATACCTTTGAGAGCAAAAAGGAAATCCACCAGAAAGGATGCCAGGACAGTGCAGGTAGCCAGGGCTGTGCTGGGCACCCTGGAGTGTGGGGTCACCGTTTCCCCCAGCCCCAAAGAGCAAGATGGCCAGTTCAGGCGAGCTCCAGCCCCACGAGCATATTAATGAAGACGGAGGCAGAGTCCTATTGGAATTTCCTGAAGTCACTTAGGACTGTTGCCTTCCCTGTTGTTTTCTAGATGTGTTAACCTGCGTTAATAATTGGTAACTACTAACACTGAAGTCTATCAAAACTTTAATACATTTTTATGCTTACTGTGGAGACAAAAGGACAGAAAGGAAGTTGGAGAACCTGCAGGGCCCTATAGCTGGGGCAGCAGGTGATGGCATAGCTAAGTCAAGAACAGTCAGAAGAGGCCAGGAGAGTCCCTGGCGCAGGCATCTGAGAGGGACACGTGCAGGTGCACGACCCAGGGGCTCCCCACCTAAGAAGCCAAGCCCAGTTAAACCGTCAAGCTCAGTGTCGGGGGGACAGGAAACCAGGCCTGCACCAGCAGTTCTGACAGGCTTCGGGTGGAATCTGGGCCTGGGTTCAAATCCTGCTTCCTCTGATGACCCTACAAATTACTTTCCTTACGTGTTTCCTTATTTGTAAGAATAATGGGGATGATATTTACCTTACTGGATTCTTTCAAGAATTAAATGAAATACCATAAACACAATGCTTATGCCTGGCACTTACTAACAGACAGGACCTCAGGAGGGGAAAAGCTCTATGGAATGGAGCAGATGGTTTAAAATCTGCCAGGCTCAGTGACTAGGTGCCCGGCAAGGTTAGGCAGTACCTAGGGTGGCTGCCAGGCTCCTGGCTTCAGTGACTAAGGAGAACGCAGTGCTCTGAAGGGGATAAGGGATGAGAGGCAGGACGGGGGTTGGGGAGGACTGGGTGATGCTGATGAACTCGGTTTTCGCCAAGCTTGCAGGGCCGAAGGGTCTTCTGAGCAGACATGCTCAGTGGGTCCTGGCGCTGGGACCAAAGCTCAGGTGAGAGGCCTGGCTTGGCAAAAGGTGCTTGAGAGTCACTGGCATCTAGGTGGTGTTGCCCCAGAGAGACAATACAGAGGCCTTAACTCAGCATCTGTGAGCTCGGGAGTCTGTGAATGAGCTTTGGGGAGTTTCGAACACTGAGAAACTATACACAAAATGTGGTCTGTGTGCATTTTCCAAGGTCCAAACTTTCAGTAAATTCTCAAAGTTGTCTATGAGCCTCAAGGTTCCAAGTCTCCAGGGTAGAATGAGGCACCCTGGGATCACAGATGATCAGGGGTCAGACAGAGACAAAGAATAAACAATCGTGGGGAGAGCAAGAGACCCATGACACCAAAAAAGATTCAAACTCGGAGAGGCAACCCAACAGAGCCGGCTGAGGCCGAGGGGCAGGCGAGGTGAGAACGCGGTGGGGTCTCAGGAGGGGGACACAGCGGATGGCACAGCCCGCAGCAAAGCAGGGGCCTCAGGGGGAGGGGAGGGCTCTGCGTACAGGACTGTGCCCATCTGGGAGAGTGAGAAGCCAGCAAATGAAGCTGTAGGAGCCCAAGTCTGTTTCAAGGGCACACACACAGCTGCTCCTGCACCTCGGTGACCGGGTCCCTTGCAGGCGAGACCCAGCGCGACAAGTACTGGCGGCCCTCCTCTGCTTGCTACATGGATGCCTCCTAGGTTTGTGTTTCCAGAAAAAAATCACACAGGATAAAGGCCCCACAAGAGAGCCCTGACGCAAGTGCACGTGTGAGATGCACACAAGGCCCCCGCAGGCCGCAGCGACTCTCATTAGGCTCCAGGCGAGCTCGACAAAGAGCATGTTTGTTGACAGCACCAGCCCTGGGAGAGCCCAGCTGGTCGGCGCTCCATCACTTTCTAGCTGTTGCCCCAGGCAAGCTAGTTAATGTCCCTTAGCTCCCTTTCCTCGGCTACAAACTGAACAGTAATTCAGCTTCAGGCTCGGTGGTGATTACTTAATGAGATAATACACTTAAGCACTGAGCTCAGGGTCCTCATGCCATCCAGTCAATAAGCACTGGCTGGACTCCGTTTATAACCTAGAGCAGTGCTGTCCAAATGTGAGCTACGTCTGTAATTACAGCTTTTCTAGTAGTACCATTAAAAAAAAAATCAGAAGAAACAGGTGAAAATAATTGTAATGTATTTTATTTCACCCAAATTACACAAAGTATTATATGTCAATAGATAGTGAATATAAAATTATTAATGTAGCATTTTACATTATTTTCTTGCTCTGCCTGAGTCTCTGAAATCTGTAATTTACATTCTAACACACCTCAACCCCGACCACCTTCATTCCATGTGCTGGCCAGTCACGGGAGGCTACTGTCCCAGACCGCATGGCTGCTCTGGGCCCCTCATTACACATGTGTACCCCAGTCGGCAGACGGGGTCCAGAATGCTCTCTGGGAATCACATGTCCCACTGCCTTCTGAAATGATTTTATGATCTATTACTGAGTTAAATCCATACTTCTGATTGTTGTTCAGCCCCTTCTAGTTTAGCCTTAAAAATGATTAAAAGGTGGACAGGTTTCTGGGATACACAACATGCAGACATTTTAGTGACACTCTGAAAACCCACCCCAGAAGACTGTATAGGGAAATAAAAGCTGCTAAGTGTCAGCTGGAAGGGTGCAAGGGAATGGGGGGTGGGCATACCGTACATTAACAAACCAAGAAAGAAAAGGAGAATCTCCAAAACCAGCTATGGGAAAGCAACATTTATGGGGGGGAGGGGGGGGCGGGGATTCAGGCGTGGAGGGCGCAGCTCACCGGGAGGTCTTGACAGACGGTGGCCAGGGACTGAGCAGGTCTGCAGCACAGATACACCCCTGGGGAGCCCCAGCCGTACAAACACTGCCTTGCACTACTAGGGGCCTTATCCTCAAAGGCAGAACAAGATGAAAGAGAAGTGCTGTCTCTTTAGGGAAAGTTGTGTAGCTGTTGTGTAGTCAGAAGAGCAATGACTTCAGTATTTTTCCAAGTGTGAAATTTAAGAGAGTAATGGACTGTTGACATGAAATGGTGATAGAACTTCTCACTGTGTTCATTGATGTACTTTTTCACTTAACTAATAAATAAAGGTTTTCTGAGAGGCATATTCAAAACTCTGCAAAGGAAGAATTTAAGCAAAGAAATTGAAATTATTGTCTTCAGTCATCACAAGGAGACCAGCCCAGCAAACAGAAGAAGCCCAGAGTCTTACAAAGAGTCTAGGCCCTTGCTTTGAGGGGCAAGAACCTTGCAGGCTTAGTAGCCACCCACCACACCAATGTGCTATGTTCACAGTGACCGAGTGTGGAGAAAGGGAAGGGCCCTGGTCGGCTAGCTCACTACACACGTGTGGGCAATACATTGCTATTGACTCTATATAAAGAGCCCTGCTCAGTGCTCTGGGCTGCACGGCTGCAGGAGAGCAGAGGCTGGAGTGGTGGCAGAACTGAGGACAGAGACTAAGATGGCTGCAGGGCAGAGAGTCCCAGAAGCAGAGACCGGCTTGCTGCATGCAGACTCACTCTGAGTGGATGGAATTCTAGTGCTTGACCTGCCACCGTGGGAATAAAGTTAGGTATAAACCCTTTCACCCCAAGAATAGCCCATTGTCATTTTTCGGTCTCACTGAGTCCATAGTGAACTTGCCCGGGACTGAAACCCATTGGAAGACACCGTGGTCCCAGAGGCCAGTTATAGCTGATACACTCTGAATGAAGAGTGCAAGGGGATGCATAAACCAGTTCAGAAAGCCACAAGGGTCCTGCCTCAGTCTGCACATGTTACTTGTTAAAGGAAAAATTCGTGTACAGTACTGTGAAATCCAACAGATCTGGGCACCTGCTGGCAGTGTGACCTTGCATATATTATTTCTCAGATTCTAAAGTTTCTTCATCTGTAAAGCAGGACACTTAATACCGACTTTGCAGACGTTTGGTGAAGATGAGACATAATGTAGGCCAAAGTGCTTTGCCGTGTCAGACAAAACAGGTAACTCACAAATGGCAGCTACTGACACTGACAATGACAACAGAAAATGAGACACTCACAGCTATTTCCGCATCATTATAAAGGCTTCATTGGAAAGGTTTTAATAACAGGCAGTATAAGGTAAAGGCCCTAAACTGGGTTCCTTTTTTTGTCTGTTACCTACCGGCATACGAGATTCGTTTTCTCAATCTTTGAAACCTTCAATGGTTTCATCAAAATTTATTTCTCCTGGCTTAAAGAAAAACAAGGAGAAATTGGTCCCGAATGTCTGTGGAAATGACCTTGAAAACTTTTTTTAAACAACTTAGGTATTTATCCATGACAGAATTTGGCGGGGGGGTGGGGGTGGCTACTGTGTGCTTTTCTGTCTGTGTGTACATCCTTTACGTACAGAGAGCTCTCCCTCATGGCCTCCAAAGGCCCTCTCAAGCTACTGAGATTCCTTGAGTCAGGAAGAAATACACCTGAAAAACCAACTAACACTAAAAAATCAGTATTATGATGCTTCTCCTGACAGCAGTACTTGCATTTTAAGAGGACGTTTCCCTAAAACAAAGGTAACTCAAAGAAGAATCTCTTAAAATCTAAGATATACAAACACAATCGCTATCAAGATGCTGATACAAGGACTTTGTATGCTGGTGGTAGAATACGAGGAATCTCTGACACTAAGGCAGACAGAAACCTTATTACCCCTCAAATCAAACTCCGCAGGTGACTTTTTACTTCAGCTTCAGGTCAGCCTGGTGTGAAGTAAGAGATCTGTCCTTGGCTACACCACAGGGTCACCGCTGTGTGCATGAGCCTACGTGTGCGTGAGTGTAGACCAAAGGTCATTAAGCTGCACTGTTAAAATCTCAATAGCGTTTAGGGCCCACCTGCTAAACTGGAGTGTGCCCTGACTTGCTGCTCACTACGTGAAATGTTAAAACCAGCTGGGAGCTACCGTACTAACACATTCACAGAAGAGTCGTGGGGAAGCTCACCTTTCTCGGGTCTGGATTTCACTGGCAAGCTCTCCTGTTTTTCCATCGCTGCTTCTCTTTCTTTCCATCGGCGGATCTGTTCCTCCCTCATCTTGAAGAACAGGATCTGCTTCTGCCCTTCGCTGAGCTCGGCCAGCAGATCAGGATCGATGTACATCTCTGACAGTATCTGTTTCAGCATCTTTGCACGCCTGGAGTATTACACCTGCAGGGAAACTTCTTGAAAATGGTGTCCCGGTGAACCCCGCTTGGGCTGGGTTTCGTCGCACCCACAGCTGCCTGGAGCCTTGGGGCGATCCCAAGCCACTGGGACAGTAACTCAGCAAGCCGGCTCCCGGTTCTGGGCACCAAACACCCCGTCCAAAATGCCGTTCGTGAACCTGCAGAGAGAAACAGCCAAAAAGCAGGCAGTATGAGAAGGAGTAGACACCTGGCAAGTGCGGGCTTATGAATAAAGCCTGGAGGAAATACAGTATCGCTTTTCGTTTCAGGGGAAAAGAGAAGAAAAGCCAAGACACGCTTTGCTAAGAGTTTGGGTAACCTCTACCCTGTAATTTCCAAAGACACTCAATCAAAAACCCAAAACAAACCCTAACTTTTTACAGGTCAATCTCAGGGAAACAAAAAAAAACTAACAGAGGTTCTCCCAACTAAGTGGACGTATTATTACCTCCGAGCCTAACCACCACGCTATGGCTGAGAAAAGAAAGAAAACAAGGCACAGGAAGAAATGAAAAGGCTCCATCCAAACAACTTATTTGAAAAGAAAATACCGTTTGTGAGATTTTCTAGTACTACCCATTCCAGACCAAATCAAAACAGAGCTGCGCTCAGGGAATGCAAAAGAAGAACTAAAAATTAGACTACAGTGCACTGTTCCCATTTCCCTTTGAAAGTAACACTAAATAAACACAATTAGGTATTTTCAACTTCACCAAAGGACAACGCAATTTCCAGACACCCTGCTAGAAGTGCGGAAGGAGCGTGGGTGCAGGAGAGAACATTCATGTACATCTGGACGGTCACCGGGCCCTAGGTATACCTCGCCCAGATAATCTAATTTCATAAAATCTGAATTTACAGACCAGATAACCTGGGGAGTCAAGAGATAGCAAGATTCATCACAAAGCACCTTGCTTTATAAAAGAGCTTATTAGAGGGCACAAAACCTCAAAACACAGCCATGGCCTCAGGCGGACACATATGGCTTCACAGTGGTTCTGTCTGAAAGGGGAAAGAGGGTTGGCAATTCCACTGAGGTTTCATTCTATTTTACACATTTCTAATTGGCAGATTTTTTTTTGAAAAACTGCAAACCATCATACTTCTATAATCAGAAAGAAATTAGTTACACATTTCCATTCTGGGAAAATACCCTTTTAATCTGCTTCAATATAATAGGAGACACAAAAAAAGTTTACTGTGACTTTTCAGGATCACCTATGTTCTAAAACATTGACTAATAATATGGTGCTCACAACGCCTCAATAATCTCATCCAGCCATGCACTCCCAAATATCTTGTTTCTCCAAACTAAGTTCAAATGCTCTTAAACTGCAGGCTAGTCACTTAGTCACACATGGCTCCTCCTAGCTCTCCACCTGTCACCAACACAGTCAGACAGCGACGCTCCCTGGGAGCCTTCAGTTTCCCTCGTCCTCCTTCTCTTCCAAAACTGTTTCTCCATTCACACCAGTCTTTGAGACAAGCATGCTCAACAGTTGAGGCGCCCACGGTGGTTTGCATACAGAGCACCTCATTAGGTTCACTAAGTAATCATCATGCACAGGGCCCTTTACTGAGGTTACAACCACCTTGCTAACTGTACCCTACAATCTCCTGCAACATTCAACTCCAGGCCCCCAAGTGGAACACAATATTATCAGAAAATAAAAAAAGAATTAAAACTCAGTCAGACATGCCTCTCTCAGGTCCCTTTCTAGCTTCAGATTTTGTCTTGAGGTGACCCTCAAGGGCTGTAATGGTCACAGAATTGGTGTCCTGTAATGTTTTCTGGACTTTGGGGTTCTAACAGCTTCTCAAGGGTCAGGGCCCACTCAAGCCATCCTGATGGAGAGGTTTCCAGAGGCTGAGCTCCTGTCTGCAGACGAGAGGAACTTGGGAAGAATGTGGCTCCTGGACCACATCACTCCAGTGCTTTGAGGTGAGGTGGTAAGAAACCAAAGTGAAGGACTCCGTGACACTCCAGAAAGTGTCCTGACGTCAGCACACCCTATGACTCCAAAGGCTGACTGCCACAGAAATCAAACCTGGCAGAAAATGAGGGGCCCAGTGAAGCCTGAGGTTTCTGCTCTGTATCCCACTCTGAATGGGGTGAATCCCAGCAATAGTGACCCTGTGAAGGGGCCTAAAAACTAAAACCCTGAAAGCACCAAATTCACATATCCCCACCCCACACCCCACCCCCGGACCCCCAAGCACACCTGACAATGAGAGCTGCCCCGCCTGCAGCGCAGTATGCGTGTCAACTCACTCCCACTTCACAGAGAAGGGCGGGAAAGTGTCAGAGTGGAAGCCCAGCTCTCAGTCAGACCTACTGCACTGCCAGAGCTCAGCAGTGTCTTTGTGAGCCCAGAATCAGAACATCATCAGGATGTGGAATTTCAGAATGAAGACCCGCAAATTCGTGCTACCGCCACAAAGCTGAACAGAGAGGCCTGATGCACGGCGCCTCTCGGGGCAGGAGCCTCATTCTGGGACTGCAGATAAGCTGAGGGGAGGCCAGGTGCTGAAAAGACGCCACCCCAGGAAGGGCAGCTGGGAACTCTGTAGCTTGCTGGCCCAGGTGTGGATGCTGTTTGCCCACCTCAGCCTCGGCTCTCACACAACCACCAGGAGCAGACAAATGGTACTGCTTCTCCCAAGTGGGAACCGTTCCACAGCACTTGTAAGAAGACGCTCACACAGTTTTGTTTTGCCTTTCTTAGCAAACGTGGGTTTTTTAGCATGAAAGTTAACTAGTGGATCCTGACAGAAAGACACAGGCTACCCTGTGTCCTCAGAGAAAACGGAGGACCCAGCTGACAACTGTCAGTGGTCGGCGTGCTGAGCGACATGCATGCCACTCTAAGGCTGTTGATTCCTCTGGTGTGGATTAGCTCTCCTCCCCTACACTTCCGGATGGCAAACTCAAACACAGGCAGGGTGCTCACGGGACAGCCAGCAGGGACCCCAGCGGTCTCCCAGCTACGCCTCTCATGAGCTGTGTGACACTGGGATGCCATGTCACTTGCCTCATCTGTGAAATCAGGGCCTGCACTGCACACCTTTGTGCCACATGGTCTGTGTGAAGTTACAGAGACCGGAGGCGCCAGGAGAGAGGAAGTTGAAATGAGGAAATTCACCAACCAGGGTTTTCCCCACTTTCACTCCGGGAAGCACAATCAGTGCTATGCTAATTCCCACGGCTTTCCCGTTTAACGCCCAGGGCACCAAACGTCCAGTTACTCAAGGTCCAATAAAAACAAAAGCACAGCTAATTCTTTTTATTTTCTTTTACATCACGTTTCTTAAAAGGTGTGACAAGCCCACACCTGCTATTTATTAAAAAAAAGTTTTTTTCCTAAGGGGTCATAGGATCATTTGTTTTCTAGGAGATGTGGCCTGTCACACCTCCCACAGCCCTGTTCTACAAAACAAATTGTTTTTAACGACTCTGAGACCTAAAGAAAAGCCTGAGATACAGCCAAAATCACAAAAATACTGTATTACGGACAGAATATCGTTAATGTGCAGAATATGGTTTGAGTTCCAGTTCTTTTAAAACAGCCATGTTTCAAACTTTCAGTTATCTTATTCAACGTTACCTAATAGTTTATCTGCAAAAGGGCTACTTTCCAGGATAAAGTGAATTGCCAGAGATGACAACAGTTTGGTTAAGTTTTGTAAATATACATCATTCCTCGGAAACCTGAAATCACCGTACACGCGGATTTATCTAGAAAATTCCACTGATAAGCCAAATCTATGCCCACATATGCCC
>JAQQAC010008525.1:1226840-1284912 GCA_029783875.1 Phataginus tricuspis | reverse complement strand
CCGGCCGCTCCGACACCCGACACCCGACACCGCCGCGCGCCGCGTCCGCTCCCGCCCCACCCGGGACCCACCTGCTCGGGCCGCCCGAGCGCCCGCCGCGTACAGCTGGGCCCCCGGAGCCGTCGGGGGCAGGCGGAAGGCAGAGGCGGCGCGAGCGGCACCGGCTGGCGGGACCAACACTCGGCCGGCCGGGACGTTGGCCAACAGCGGCCCCACCCGCGGCCCACATGCCGGGTGACTGACGGGGCGCCGGGCCCCACCCGGCCGCCTGGACGCGCCCCAGCGCGGCGTCGGAGGCCATCGCGGGCGGCGGGCCGCAGGCCCACCGCGCCGCCTGCACTCGGTGGTGGCGTGTCCCCATCCGGGCGTTATTAGTGTCAGCGGCCCGGCCCCCTCACCACTCCGGAGCTCGGGGTTCCTGGCAAGGTGTGGATCCTGCGGAGGCAGGCAGGCCCTTCCCAGTTACACCAGCCCCGCAGGCCAAGTCGGCTCACCTCTCAGGTTTTGCTCCTGCGACTCTGGAACTTTTCTTTCTTCTTTTGTTGACTTTAAGTAACTTTATCAAACTCTCAGCCACTTGTCAGAACAGGTGTGGCTTTGTAGGACAGGAGGACCAAGGAGGTGAAAGGCTGGAAAGATGGAGACTGAAAACAACCGAGCAGGGAGAGAAAACGAAAGAAATATGGAGAACAGGAAAGAAAGCCAAAGAATCTTGTGAATTGCAGCAAGAACAGGTTGAAGGAAGGAGCCCACTGGAATTCTTGGAGGAATTTCAGGAGAAGCAAGGTAGAAACGCTGGGGGGCATTTTCCTTCCTAGAGAAATACTCAGAATGTGTGGAGAAAACAGCCTGCTTTGGGGGAGCCCAGATCGCACGTACTGGGGGCACCTGAAACAGACCGCATTCAGGAGCCCTCTCCACAGCCAGCCTCGGGTATTCAGGAGCCTCACGCACTCTGTTCAAAAAGGAAACTTTCTTTGTCTCTTTGGACTGCAGAAGATGCTCGAAGTTAGAAAGAGCCCTGGGCGAGATCAGTCCTCCAGACCTAACTATGTAGGAGCCATTCTAGGGATCCTATCGGGGAATTTCTGGTCTGGTCTGGTTCCCACTGCCTATTAAATGGCCTGTGGATGGCTTTTGGCTGGACCGTCACTTGCCTCTGGTTAGCTGCTCTGGCCAGCCCAGACTGCATGGGCTGAACAGTTGAAGAAATAAGGAGTAGTCCATCCGCCAGTAAAAATCCCACAGGACACTGGTCACGGCCAGTCGTCTTCCCCCACATGCAATCTCTTTCCATGCCCAGCAAGTCCACTTAAGCTCTCCACACTCCAGTTACCCTCCCTGGATAACAGCAGCGTCTACCTCATTCAGTTGTGAGGGTTAAATGAGATAATACAAGTCAAGTTCTTAGAACAGTTCCTGGGCATAGTAGGTATTCAAACGTTAGCTCATATCATTTCACATCACCTACTATAATTTTCAAGTTACCACTTCACACCTTAGGCTATGGAGTTTGCCTACTGTGACACCTAGACTCCTCCTGTTCCCCCACCTTCTGGTGTGTCAATTCTGAGGTCAGGTTGTAAAAGACCTTATAGTTTGTCGGGGTGTGTGGGTGTCTCCCCCTCTTGGACCATTCACTCTGAGGAAAGCCAACTGCCATGCCGTGAGCAGTCCTGTGGAGAGGCCCGCGTGGAGCGGAACTCAGGACTCCTGTCACCTGCCACTTGCCACAGGACAAGCAGGGAAGTGGACCCGCTAGCTGCAGACAAGCCTTTCAATGACTGCACTTCAGCCTGCAGCTTCACTGCAGATTCACACGACCACCCAAGTAAGCCACTGTCGCATTCCTGACCTACAACACGGAGGCAGTGAACTTGTGTTATATAAGCCACTAACTTCCGGGCGGTGTTACACAGCAATAGATAACAAATGTACCTCCTCATTGGTCTTGTTTCTAAGCCACTTTTAACTAGCTTTTGTGTATAGAAAATTTCATACACTGGATAACTTACTTAAACACAGATTCAGGACCTCACCCCAGAGCCAAGAAATATGTACCAGGCTCAGGCATCTGCATTTTGAATAAGCGCTCCAAGCAACTGGATCAAAGATGGAGCTGCAGATCATGCTTTCAGAAGTGTTAGAGGCTCTCCAGCTCAGACATTTCTGAATGCAGTTGCCAAATCCATCTTTTTAATCTTAACTCTGATCCTTCATTTGGTTGCCAGAAGTATCTTTGATGCCCACTCCACCTTCCTGTCCAAAGTAAGACTAAACCTCTTGCCAGCCTTCAAGAACTAGATACGCTGACACTAATCTCCCTCCACTTTACCATCTTCCTACTGCAAACCCTGCATTTAAATAACCTGGAGTTTTCCAGTCCCTAAACGTACACAGGCTCTGCTGCTTCACACTGCAGTCTTTGTCTAAAACTTCTTGCCCCACATCTTGCTCTATGAAAATCCGCCCACCCATTCAGCATCAATCTTGAGGAAACCTTTCCTGCCTTTTTCATGTTCATAGCGCTTGGATCACAAGTTAGCATTTAACACACCCGAGAACCATTTAGTGAAGACCCGCTAGGTACAGGCCCTGTGGGGACCGAGGGACAGCAGAGAGCAGACCACCGGGGTGCCTGCTGCCATCTTCCATGCAGCCCAGCCTGCGCAGTAGCTGTGTGTGAGTATTGTGCATCCATGGAGTCATGCATGTCCTGATGGCAAGGCCCAGTCCTGTGCAAGTCTGAACGCTGCCCAGCACCGAGGCACACAATGGCGAGGCAGTGTCCTTCAGCTGAATAGATGATCACAGCCCGATGAGTGCAGACTGTACACAAATACTACGATCATTCACTCAACTCGGAATCTAGTATCTCTTTTTCTCTCCTTCTTTCCTTCCCATTCTTCTACTCATGTGCTTCTTTCCCATATTTGTAAATATCTCCCTTCTCCAACAATTTCTGTTCTTTCTCCATCCTCTTCACTTTATCTCTCTTCTCCTCTACAACCTTCCCCTTTTTACTCCCTTTTTTCTCCATCTCCTCTTTCAGTTGGCATAATCTGGAAGAGAAATTATTTGTTCTTGGTTTCAAAAGTAGACAAACTGTTTTAGACTGCTTTAAAAATATATCAAGCAGTTCTGTTACTTCTTAAGAGGCCCTCAATTACTTTGCCCCTCCCTATGGCCAGTGCTCTTGGCAGAAAACATTTCCCCACTTCATGACAGAGGACGCATCATGGGGAGGATTGCTGCCTTCACAGGCTGGCGACACTCCTGAGGCAAGGTGAGGTCTGGGCAACCAGCCTTGGACAGGGACAGGTGCTGAGCCTCTACCGCTGGCTAGCCAAGGGCGAGTCAGAGACGTGTATGATGCCAGCACTCGTGTTCAGGAGCTCCCTGTTGCCCATCCAGGGCCAGTGTTCTAAGAGAAAAGCTAATATCTATTTGCTATACAGTAGTGTTAAAATGTGTCATTAATTTGTTGGAATGGACACCATGAAACAAATGGCCTACATTTTATGGGCCTGTTCCCTGGCTTTCCTTTTAGAATGTTGCTTAGGAACCCATGCCAGGGCTGTACAGCCACATGCATGGAACTGTCCAACTGGAGGGGGCCAGGCAGGGACTCCCCAGTGTAAGGCACCCCCACAGCTGTGTGATACAGCAGCTCCTGGTGCTGCCAGAAAGACTAGGGAGGCCACTTTTCACTTTTCATACATAAAGGTCAGTTTGTGTTTAAATTCTACAGAAAATTAAAGTTGCCTTCAGATTAGAAACAGGAAAAACACCAATAATATTTTTCCTGTCATATCTCATCAGCAGCATCAGAAACCCAACCACATGTTTAATTCTCAAAGAAGTTACACATTTGTCCCACAGTGAATGTGAATGAAGTAGATCAGAAAGAAAAGACTAACATTTCGGCTTTGGTAAAAATTGATTAAATCTCAAAATGTAGCGGTCACCAATCATAAAAAAATATATTGAAGATCTACTATGATTTTAGTTTTCTGCCAGCAGTTGGATTGATTCTGAACCATTTCCATTCCTGTGTGACTCTTTATGGGCTTTTGCTGTTCATCTTCGTAAATATCAAGATGACTTAATGGTCTTCACATTCCTTTTTGTTTCTCCCTGAATTATCTTTATGAAATTGTTTCCTCAAAACCCACTCTGTGGATTGTTGACAAGACATTCCCTGTTTCTTGTGCTTCTGCAAAGCCACCAGTGGCCCCGATGAACTACTGACCTCAGGCTTGTGGGTGGGATTGGACAACCCCTACCGCAAGTGACATGGGGCATCTGGGAATAGTCCGTGGTCACCAGCGCTTTTTTTACAGATCAAAGGTCTGAGAAAGGAACTTGGATCTTCCCAGGCAGCTTTAAGCAGGTCTCCTAATGCTAATAAAACCAAAACCTCGTCTCTTCCTTGGACTACATTCAGGTTTCAATTTCCTAATAATTTTGCAATCTTTATAAATAGTACACTCATTCATTCTAGTTTTATAAGGGTTTATTGCCAGTGAGCACAGATGTAGTTTTCAAAACCATTAAAATAACTTCAGGAGACTTCTTAGTGTTTGTCCCTTTGTCCCTTCCTCCGACGACTTTTTATTGACTGGGATGGGAAGGAGCACAAATATCAACATTTTTTCAGTGTCCCAGGGCATCCTAAAGTGTGGTCAACATTGAGAACCACTAAAAATGAACAAAGTGAATTTGTTATGGCAGATTTTAAAGTAATACTAATGACAGCCCCTAGATTTTACTAGAATAAACATGAAGCTAGATGTTCGTCTTCTAGGTTCTAGTCTTGGAATATGTCCCCCAGCCTTGTCTTGGGTTGGGTGTTCCACCAAACTCAGCCTATCATTTAATAGAGTGGCAACTAAATGCAGTGCGAGAGATGATGGGGTCTGCCTCATCGTAGCTGCCCAATATATTCCATCTTTGCCTCTTTCCTTTCACTGCTTCCTGGTTATGAAACCCACTGTTCCCTCTGGCTGTTTAGTTGAAGGAAGCACTTCCCTTTCTGGCTTCAAAGACTCCTCATTCCCACCCAGGCTCCAGGTGGCTCAGTCAGGTCCTTGTCCTTCCTGGAGATAGCTCGAGGTCTGCCCCCAGAATGCTTCCCTTTCCCACAGAACCATTTCCCACAGTTTTACTCTGTTTGACTAAAGACTCTAACTGGAAGTTGAAGTTCGTTCTACCTTTGGGTAAAGATGCTTTGCCTCTTCCTGTAAGTGGATGTTCATGTCAGAGCTGGCCAGGGC
This sequence comes from Phataginus tricuspis, assembly GCA_029783875.1. NCBI lineage: Eukaryota > Metazoa > Chordata > Mammalia > Pholidota > Manidae > Phataginus > Phataginus tricuspis. The sequence goes on along the minus strand of JAQQAC010008525.1, from coordinate 1,279,636 downwards.
CTCAATGGTGAACGGCATTGCTCAAGTTTGAGACGGTTGTTTCTCATTAGCAGTTTGTATTTTAATGACAAAGAAATTTGCACAGCATCCACTATAGTGGGAGGTTATGTCCAGTAAATGACAGGCCATGTTATACAAACAGAGAAATATGCAAGATAGAAGACTCCCGTTGGAGAAAGGAATCTGTATCCATATGGAATTTCTATAACCACACTTGCCAACACCCACCGGGAACGAATGCTACATGTTTACAACTCCTCATTAGAAGATAATAAGGCACACAATGTTTAGGGCTAGGAGGAATCTGGACATTATCTGGACTTCATTTTGTAGCTGAAAAAAAAAAAGTGTGTGGGGGGGAAGCAAGGTTAGCCATCATGGAATTAGTTAGTGGCATATCCAGAATTAAAGAGTTTCCAACGCGTAATCTTTATAGAGGTATTATGCTTACGTTAACAACTAGCTCATTACCTTACTGAATTCAGGACGAAGACTGGGGAACCATTACCTGTGTTCCTCCCCGAATGTAAAGCACCTCTGTTTCTTGAAGAGGCAGACAAGAGCTGCCTACGGGGCTTCACAAATCCGAGGTCAGCCACTGGGAAAGAGGACTCATTCCATTCTTTACTGACAGCACTGAGATCAGAGTAGAAGGCCAGCAGGTACCATGTTAGACTTTCAAGCTAATCCCTCTGGAGAAAACAAATCTGGGGCTGTGACCCTCTGCAGTATAATAATGGATATTGTGGAACAGTCAAGTCAATTCTGAGTGTTCCCTTAGGTTCTGACCAAAGGAGGAAGCATGAGAAGAAGGAGGGAGAAAATGAAAGGAACAGAGGTATCAACACCAGAAGAATAAAGAGAATGGAGGTGACTTTTAAAGATGAATACAGGAGGAGATTAAAGATGGCAGTGTGAGAGGTGAGACAGAGGCTTCCTCCTAAAACCACATATAATATGAAAATATAACTAATACAACTGCCCTTGAAAGAACAACAGGAAAGAGGACTGCAACAAACTGCATACACCTGGAGACAAGAGCAGCCCTCACAGAAAAGGGTAACGTACTAAAGCTATGGACCTGAGTGATCCAAGCCCTTCCCCCACCCCAGCTCACCAACGGGAGGAAGATGAATGGAGCAGGGAGGGAGTAGAGATCTGGGACTGCTGAATACCTAACTCCGGAGATCTGCTCTGAGAGCAAAAACCTACATTTCATGGTACTCGCATGATACTCTCATAATCAGGGGGTTGGAAAGATAAGACAGGCAGAATTCCTGGAGAGATTAAGATTCCAGCTGCTTGTGGAAAGTAGGGATCCATATCCAGCTGCTCTGGGACAAAAGAAAGGCAGGAAGTCTGAGAGACTTCCTAACAAAGAAGCCCTTAGCAAGAGGGCTGCTAAAGGGGCAAGGATTGCACAGACCTTACTGCTCAGGAGAAAGGACAGGTAGACAAAATTGTCTGGGTGCACTCTGCCCAGCAGACTGGGAGCTTTCATGATCTTCAGGTGCTCCAGCTCCCTGGCTAGCTACACAGCTCCAAGAACCCCTTCCATGATAGACAGCCTACTGCAACTTTCTCCTGGTCAGAGCCACTGGGCTTGCAAACCGGGAAACCCTACTCTGGCATTAGGCCAGCCAGAGGGAAGATCTGTCTACAGCAACTAAAAACGCAAAGCACAGAGGCTTATACCTGAGTGCTCAGCCCACAGGTTCAGGCAGTGGAGACAGAGCCGGGAAGCAGGAAACAGCTCTTTCCTCCCCCCAGGCACCAATACCACTCCCCTGCAATCTCCAACATTGCTTCAGGGGCTGAGCAGCTCCTGAGAGTATAGCTACTGGGCACTAGAGGGCACCATACACAAATATGAAATCCCAAAGGAACCTGGTTCTGAGTAAAATTATTAATACAACTCCTGAGAAACATGTAAATGATATTGACCTCATGACTCTCCCTGAAAGGGAGTTCAAAATGAAACTCATTAGCATGCTCATGGAGGTACAGAACGATATTTAAGAACTCAGGAATGAATTATGGTCGGAGATCCAATCATTGAAGAGCACAATGGACGGTATTAAAAGCAGACTGGACACGGTGGAGGAGATGATAAATGAAATAGAAACTAGAGAAGAGGAATACAAAGAAGCTGAGGCACAGAGAGAAAAAAGGATCTCTAAGAATGAAAGAATATTGAGAGAACTCTGTGACCAATCCAAGCTGAACAATATTCGCATTATAGAGACACCAGAAGAAGAGAGAGAAAAAGGGATAGAAAGTGTCTTTGAGGAGGTGATTGCTGAAAACTTCCCCAATCTGGGGAAGGAGATAGTCTCTCAGGCCATGGAGGTGCACAGATCTCCCAACACAAGGGACCCAAGGAAGACAACATCAAGACATATAGTAATTAAAAAGGCAAAGATCAAGGATAAGGACAGACTATTAAAAGCACCCAGAGAGAGAAATAAGATCACATACAAAGGAAAGCCCATCAGGCTATCATCAGACTTCTCAGCAGAAACCTTACAGGCCAGAAGGGAGTGGCATCATGTATTTAATGCAATGAAGCAGAAGGGCCTTGAACCAAGATTACTTTATCTGGCAAGATTATCATTTAAAATTTGAAAGAGGGATAAAACAATTCCCAGATAAGCAAAAGCTGAGATAATTTACCTCCCACAAACCATCTCTACAGAGTATTTTGGAGGGACTGCTATAGATGGAAGTGTTCATATGGTTTAATAGCTGTCACCAGAGGTAATAAAACCACAGTAAAGAAAGTAGAACAGCTAATTACTAAGAAAATGCAAAATTAAATTAACGAGCCCCAAAGTCAATCAAGGGATAGACAAACAGGACAGAATATGATACCTAATATATAAAGAATGGAGGAGGAAGAAAAAGGAGAAGGGAAAAAAAAAGAAACTTTAGATTGTGTTTGTAATAGCATATTAAGTGAATTAAGTTAGACTGTTAGATAGTAAGGAAGTTAACCTTGAACCTTTGGTAACCATGAATCTGAAACCTTCAATGTCAATAAGTACATACCTATCCATAATCACCCTAAATGTACATGGTCTGAATGTACCAATCAAAAGACATAGAGTCACAGAATGGATAAAAAAACAAGACCCATCTATATGCTGCCTTCAAGAGACTCACTTTAAACCCAAAGACATACACAGACTAAAAGTGAAGGGATGGAGAAAGACATTTCATGCAACTAATAGGGAGGAAAAAGCAGGAGTTGCAGTACTTGTATCAGACAAAAGAGACTTCAAAACAAAGAAAGTCACAAGAGACAAAGAAGGACCTTACATAATGATAAAAGGGTCAATCCAACAAGAAGATATAACCATCATCAATATCTATGCGCCCAATACAGGAGTACCTACATATGTGAAACAAATACTAATAGAATTAAAGGGGGGAATAGAATGCAATGCATTCATTCTAGGAGACTTCAACACACCACTCACTCTGAAAGACAGATCAACCAGATAAAAAATAAGTAAGGAGACAGAGGCACTGAACAACACATTAGAACAGATGGACCTAACAGACATCTACAGAACTCTACACCCAAAAGCAGCAGAATACACATTCTTCTCTAGTGGACATGGAACATTTTCAAGAATAAATCATATGCTAGGCCACAAAAAGAGCCTCAGTAATTTCAAAAAGATTGAAATTGTACCAACCAGTTTCTCAGACCACAAAGGTATGAAACTAGAATTGAACTATGCAAAGAAAATGAAAAATCCCACAAACACATGGAGGCTTAATAACATGCTCCTAAATAATCAGTGGATCAATGACCATATCAGAGATCAAGCAATATATGGAGACAATTGACAGCAACAATACAAAACCGCAAAATCTGTGGGGCACAGTGAAGGTTGTGCTAAGAGGAAAGTATATTGCAATACAGGCCTACCTCAGGAAAGAAGAACAATCCCATATAAGCAGTCTAAACTCACAATTAACGAAACTAGAAAAAGAAGAACAAATGAGACCCAAAGTCAGTAGAAAGAGGGACATAATAATGATTAGAGCAGAAATAAATAAAATAAAGAAGAATAAAATAGTAGAAAGGATCAACAAAAGCAAGAGCTGGTTCTTCGAGAAAATAAACAAAATAGATAAACCCCTAGAATCAGAAATGAGAAAGGAAAAATCATTGTGGATACCACATAAATGCAAAGAACTATTAGAGAATATTATGAAAAATTATATGCTAACAAACTGGATAACCTAGAAGAAATGGACAACTTTCTTTGAAAACACAACCTTCCAAGGCTGACCCAGAAAGAAACAGAAAATCTCAACAGACCAATTACCAGCGATGAAATTGAACTGGTAATCAAAAACGTGCCTAAGAACAAATGCCTGGACCAGATGGCTTCACTGCTGAATTTTATCAACCATTTAGTGAAGACATAATACCCATCCTCCTTAAAGTTTTCCAAGGAGTAGAAGAAGAGGGAATACTTCCATACTCATTCTATGAGGCCAGCATCACTCTAATACCCAAACTGGGCAAAGACACCACAAAAAAAGAAAACTACAGACCAATATCCCTGATGAACATAGATGCAAAAATACTCAACAAAATATTAGCAAACCGAATTTAAAAGTACATCAAGAGGATCATCCATCATGATCAAGTAGGATTTATTCCAGGGATGCAAGGATGGTACAACATTCGAAAATCCATCAACATCATCCACCACATCAACAAAAAGAAGGACAAAAAACACATGATCATCTCCATAGATGCTGAAAACAATTTTGAGAAATTCAACACGCATTCATGATAAACCTCTCAACAAAATGGGTATAGAGGGCAAGAACCTCTACATTAAAGGCCATATATGACAAACCCACAGCCAACATTATACTTAACAGCGAGAAGGTGAAAGCTTTTCCTTTATGATCAATTACAAGACAAGGATGCCCACTCTCCCCACTTCTATTCAACATAGTACTGGAGGTCCTAGCCACGGCAATCAGACAACACAAAGGAATAAAAGGCATCCAGATTGGCAAGAAAGAAGTTAAACTGTCCCTGTTCGCAGATGATATTGTACATAAAAAAGCATAATGAATCCACACCAAAATTACTAGATCTAATATCTGAATTCAGCAAAGTTGCAGGATACAAAATTAATATGCAGAAATCGGTGGCATTCCTATACACTAACAATGACCTAGCAGAGAGAGATATCAGGGAAAGAATTCCATTCACAGTTGCATCAAAAAGAATAAAATGCCTAGGAATAAACCCAACCAAGGAAGTGAAAGACCTATACTCTGAAAACTACAAGACACTCATGAGAGAAATTAAAGAATATACCAATAAATGGAAACATGTCCCATGTTCATGGATAGGAAGATTTAATATTGTCAAAATGGCAATCCTGCCTAAAGGAATCTAAGATTCAAGCAATTCCTATCGAAATACCAACAGCATTTTTCAATGAACTAGAGAAAATCATTCTAAAATTCATATGGAACCACAAAAGACCCTGAATAGCCAAACCAATCCTGAAAAGGAAGAATAAAGCTGGGGGGATTATGCTCCCCAACTTCAAGCTCTACTACAAAGCCACAGTACTCAAGACAATTTGGTACTGGCACAAGAACAGACCCATAGACCAATGGAACAGACTAGAGAGCCCTGATATAAACCCAACCATATATGGTCAATTAATATGTGATAAAGGTGCCATGGATATACAATGGAGAAATGACAGCCTCTTCAACAGCTGGTGTTGGCAAAACTGGACAGCTACATGCAAGAGAATGAAACTGGATTATTGTTTAACCCCATACACAAAAGTAAACTCGAAATGGATCAAGGACCTGAATGTAAGCCATGAAACCACAAAACTCTTAGAAGACAACATAGGCAAAAATCTCCTGAATATAAGCATGAGCACCTTCTTCCTGAACACCTCTCCTTGAGCAAGGGAAACAAAAGCAAAAATGAACTCATGGGCCTACATCAAACTAAAAAGTTTCTGTACGGCAAAGGGCACCATCAACAAAACAAAAAGGCATCCTATAGTATGGGAGAATATATTTGTAAATGACATATCTGATTAGAGGTTAACATCCAAAATATATAAAGAACTTACATGCCTCTACACCCAAAAAGCAAATAACCTGATTAAAAAATGGGCAGAGGATATGAAGAGACAGTTCTCCAAAGAAGAAATTCAGATGGCCAACAGACACATGAAAAGATGCTCCACATCGCTAATCATCAGGGAAATGAAAATTAAAACCACAGTGAGATATCACCTCACACCAGTAAGGATGGCCAGCATCCAAAAGACTAAGAAGAACAAATGCTGGCAAGGATGCGGAGAAAGGGGAACCCTCCTACACTGCTGGTGGGAATGTAAGCTAGTTCAACCATTGTGGAAAGCAATATGGAGGTTCCTCAAAAAACTAAAAATACAAATACCATTTGACGCGGGAATCCCACTCCTTGGAATTTAACCGAAGAATGCAACAGCCTAGTTTGAAAAAGACATATGCACCCCTCTGTTTATCGCAACACTGTTTACAATAGCCAAGAAATGGAAGCAACCTAAGTGACCATCAATAGATGAATGGATAAAGAAGATGTGGTACATATACACAATGGAATACTGTTCAGCCATAAGAAGGAAATAAATCCTGCCATTTGCAACAACATGGATGGAGCTGGAGGATATTATGCTGAGTGAAATAAGCCAGGTGGAGAAAGGCAAGTGCCAAATGCTTTCCCTCATTTGTGGAGTGTAACAACGAAACAAAACTGAAGGAACAAAATAGTAGCCCACTCAGAGACTCCAAGAAGGAACTAGTGGTTACCAAAGGTGAGGGGTGTGGGAGGGCGGGTGGGGAGGGTGGGAGAATGGGATTGTGGGGTATTATGTTTAGTTCACACGATGTGGGGGATCACGGGGAAAACAGTGTAGCACAGAGAAGGCAAACAGTGAATCTGTGGCCTCTTACTACACTGTTGGACAGTGACTGTATTGGGGTATGGGTGGGGACATGATAATATGGGTAAATGTAGTAACCACATTGTTTTTTCATGTGAAACCTTCATAAGAGTGTGTATCAATAATACCTTAATAAAAAAGAGGCTAAAAAAAGATGAATACAGAGCTCATTTGATCTCTTGGTGATCTTTCCTTTCCTCTGGTGCTTTCCAATGCAGTCTCAGAGCCACACTCCTTTGTTGAGGGGAATGGTGCACGTGAAAAAGCGAGGAAGAATGCATCTGGTATCCAGAAATGATTTTGAGATTTTGCACAACCACCAGCCATTTTGCAGTATCTATGGGTTTTGTTTTGTTTGTTTTAAGATTCCACATATAAGGGAAATCATACAGTATTTATCTTTCTCTGTAGACTTATTTCGTATAGCATAATACCCTCAAGGCCCATCTACGCTGTCCCAAATGGCAAGATTTCATTCTTTTTTGTGGCTGAGTAGTATTCCATTATATATATGTGTGTGTATATATGTATAGAGACACACACACACACACACACACATATACTACCTCTTTTATCTGTTTATCAGTGGATGTTTAAGTTTTTCCAAATTAATCTTGGCTGTTGAAATAATGCTGCAGTGAACACATAAGTGCATATATCTTTTTGAATTACTGTTTTCGTTTTCTTCAAGTAAATAACCAGAAATGGAATTGCTGGATCAAGATTGCTTTGGCTATATTTAATTTTTGGAGGAACCTGGATACTGTTTTCCAGTGACTGCTCTGATTAACACTCCCACCACAGTGCACAAGGTGCACCGTTTCCCCACATCCTCGCCAACACCTGTTATTTATCTCTTTGATATTACCCATCCTGACAGGTGTGAGGTGGTATCTCCCTGTGGTTTGATTTGCGTTTCCCTGAGGATTAGTGATGTTGAGAATCTTCCCATGTGTCTGTATGTCCTCTCCAGAAAAATGTCTATCCAGGTCCTCTGCCCATGTTTTAGTCAGGGCTTTTTTTGTTATTAAGTTGTGTGAGTTCTTTATATATTTTGGATAGTAACTCCTTTTTGGATATATGATTTGCAAATATCTTCTCCCATTCAGTAGGTTGCCTTTTCATTTGTTTATTGTTCCTTTCACTGTGCAGAGGATTTTTTTGTTTGATGTAGCCCCATTTATTTATGTTTGGTTTTGTTTCCATTGTCTCTGGAACCAAATAAAGAAAAATGTCACCAAGAGCTATGTCAAGGAGCTTGCCACTTCTATTTTCTTCTAAGAGTTTTTGGTTTCTAGTCTGACATCCAAGTCTTTGGTACATTTTTAGTTAATTTTTGTGTATGGTGTAAGATAGGGGTCCAGTTTCATTCTTTTTCTTGTGGTTGTTCAGTTTTCACAACACCATTTATTGAAGAGACTCTTGTCCTTTCCTTATTGTATATTCCTGGCTCCTTTGTCATAAATTAATTGACCATGAATGCATCAGTTTATTTCTGGGCTCTCTATCCTGTTTCATTGATCTGTGTGTCTGTTTTTAGGTCAATACTATATTCTTTTGATTACTAAACCTTTCTGATACAGCTTAAAATCTGGGGATGCATCCAGCTTTATTTTTCTTTCTCAAAATTACTTTGATTATTTGGTATCTTTTATGGTTCCGTACACATTTTAGAATTATTCTCTTTCTTTGAAAAACACTATTGAGATTTTGATAGGTAGTGTATTGAACTGTAGATTCCTCTGGGTAATATGGAAATTTTAATACTGATTCTTCCAATCCATGAGCATGGAATAATTTTGCATTTGTCTGTGTTTCCTTCAATTTCTTTCACCATTGTCTTGTCTTATAGTTTGCAGTGGACAGGTTTTTCACCCCCTTCATTAAATTTATTCCTAGGTATCTTATTCTTTCTGATGCAATTTTAAGTGGGGGATTGTTTTCTTAATTTCTCTTTCTGATAGTTTGTTGTTAGTATACAAAATTGCAACTGATTTTTGAGTATATACGCTGCAACTTTACTGAATTAATTTATTATTTCTAATAGTTTTTGGTGGAGTCTTTAGGGTTTTTTTATATATAAAATCATGTCCACAAATAGTGACAATTTTGCTCCCTTTCCAATTTGGATGCTTTTTATTTCTTTCTCTTGCCTAATTGTTCTGGCTATTAATGACTTCAAATACTATGTTGAATAAAAGTGGCAAGAATGGGCATCTTTGTCCTGATGTTATAGTAAAAGCTTTTACCTTTTCATCATTGAGTATCATGTTAACTGAGGGCTTGTCATATATTGCCCTTATTGTGTTGAGGTATGTTCCACCTATACCCACTTTATTGAGAGCTTCTATCATAAATGGATGTTGAATTTTATCAAATGTGTTTTCTGCATCTACTGAGATGTTCATATGATTTTTAGCCTTCATTTAATTAATGTGTTGTAACAGATGAATTGATTTGCAGATGTTGAATCATCCTTGCATCCTTGGAATAAATCCCACTTGACCAAGGTGTTTGATCCTTTTAATGTATTGTTGAATTTGGTTTGCTAGTATTTTGTTGAGGATTTTTGCATCTATGTTCATCAGGGATTCTGGTCTGGTCTGTAATTTTTTTTTTTTTTGTAGTGTCCTTGTCTGATTGTGGTATCAGGGTAATGCTGGGCTTATAAAATGAGTTTGGAAGCATTCCCTATTTACTTATGTTTTGGAATAATTAAGAAGGGTAGGCATGAAATCTTCCTTGAATGTTGAGTAGAATTCACCAGTGAAGTTGCCTGGTTTTGGACTTTAATTTGTTGGGAGGTTTTTGGTTATTTATTCATTCTCCTTACTAGTAATCAGTCTATTCAGACATTCTATTTCTTCATGATTCCGTCTTGAAAGAGTATATGTCTCTAGGGATTTATTCATTTCTTCTAGGTTGTCCAATTTTTAGTGTATAATTGCTCACCTAGTTCCTTATGGTCCTATTTCCATGGTATAATTTATAACTTCTCCTTTCCCATTTTTGATTTTGTACAGACCTTCTCTGTTTTTTTTCTTTGTGAGTCTAGCTAAAGGTTTGTCAGTTTCATCTTTTCAGAGAACTAGTTTTTAGTTTCATTGATTTTTTCTGTTGTTTTTGGCCTCTATTTCCCTTATTCCACTCTGGTTTTTATTACTTCCTTCTACTAACTTTGAGCTTTATCCATTTTTTCTACTTCCTTTAGGTGTAAAGTTATATTGCTTGAAATATTTCTAGTTTGAGGTATAACTTTATTGCTATAATCTTCTCCCTTCAAATGCTTTTGCTGCATCCCAAGGTTTGATTCATTGTATTCCCCTTTTTCTTTGTCTCAAGGTATTTTTTAAATTTTTCCTTTGATTTCTTCATTGATCCATTGGTTATTCAATAGTATGTTGCTTAATCTCCACATCTGATTTGTGATTTTTTCCAGTTTTTTTCTAGTAATTGATTCCTAGTTTAATTCCACTGTGATCAGAAAAGATGCTTGATATGGTTTTGATCTTTTTAATTTATTAAGACTTACTTGTAACCTAACCTGTGATCTATCCCAGAGAATGTTCTATGTGCACTTGAGAAAAATGTGTATTCTGCTGCTTCTGGTTCGAATGTTCTGTATAAATCTATTAAGTCTATCTGGTCTAAGGTGTCATTTAAGCTGATGTTTCCTTATGGATTATGTGTCTGGATGATCTATCCATTAATGTAACTGGGGTATTAAAGTCCCCTACTATTATTGTACTGCTGGCAATTTATGCCTTAAGGTCTGTTTACTTTACATATTTAGGTGTTCCTATGTTGGGTTCATAAATATTTACAAATGTTATAGCTTCTTGTTAGAGTGACCCTTTTATTATTATGTAATGCTCATCTTTGTCTTTTATTGCAGTCTTGGTTTTAAAGTCTATTTTATCTGGTATAAATATAGCTGCCCCAATTTATTTTGCTTTTCATTTGTATGAAACTTTTCCCCATTCCTTCACTTTCAGTCTATGTTTGTCTTAACATCTGAAATGTGTTTCTTATAGGCAGCATATAGATAGGTCTTGTTTTTTTATCCATTCAGTTACTGCATGTCTTTTGATTGGATAATTTAGTTAATTTATATTTAAAGTGATTATTAATAGGTATGTACTCATGGCACTTTTTTTACTTGCTCTCTGCATGTTTTGTAGTTTCTCTCTGTTCCTTTCTTCTTTTGCTTTCTTCCTTTATGCTTTAATTTAGTGTCATGCTGAGATCCTTTCTCATTATCTTTTGTGTATCTAACATAGGTTTTTGCTTTGTGATTACCATGTAGCTCACATATAAGAAACTAAATATATAATAGTGTATTTTAAGTTAATGGAAAGTTAAATTTGAGCACATTCTGAAGCCCTGTTTTTACTCCCCCACTCATGCTTTATGTTTTTGATGTCACATTTTCTTTTTATTTTGTGTATCCCTTATCTAGTTATTGTAGTTGTATTTATTTTTCTACTTTTGTCTTTTAATCTTCATACTAGCATTGTAAGTGATTAATTCACTACTTTTATCATATATGTACCTTTAGCAGTAAGATTTTTACTTTCTATGTTTTCTTGTTACTATTCAGTACCCTTTCTTTTCATTTGAAAGAAGTCCCTTTTGCATTTTTTGAGGCTGACTTAGTGGTGATGAACTCGTTTAGCTTCTGCTTGTCTGGAAAACTCATTATCGCTTTTTCAATTCTGAATGATAATCTTGCTGGGTAGAGTATTCTTGGTTGGAAGCTTCTTTTTTCTCAGCAATGTGAATACATCATGTCACTCCCTTCTGGCCTATAAAGTTTCTGCTGAAAAATCTGCTGATGGTCTCTTTGTGTTCATCTTGTTTGGAAATCTCTGGGCTTTTTAGGTCTGGATCTGGAGGTCTGTTTCCTTCCCCAGGTTAAGGACATTTCCAGCCATTATTTCTTCAAAGAAATTTTCTGTACTCTGCTCTCTCCTCTCCTTCTGAGACCCCTATAAATGAATATCATTCCACTTGATGTTTTCCCATAGGTCCCTTACTCTATCTTCACTTTTAAAAATTCTTTTTTCTTTTTGTTGCCCTATTTGGGTGAATTGCACTACTCCATCTTCTGACTCATTCTGATTCTTTCCTCTGCTTCATCCAGTCTGCTTCTGAACCCCTTTAGTGTATTTTTTGTTTGGTTATTGTGTTCTTTAGCTTTATGACTTCTGTTTGGTACTTTCTCATATTTTATATCTCTTTGTGGAAGTTTTCACTGTGTTCATCCATTCTTCTCCTGAGTTCACTGGGTATCTTTGTGACTATTCCTTTGAATACTTTATCAGGTAAATTACTTATCTCCATTTCATTAAGGATTTTTCCTGGAGTTTTATCTAGATCCTTCATTCAGAACATATATTTCTGTTTCCTCTTTTTGCTTGACTCTCTGAGTGTTTCAGGGTAATAAGTGAAATAGCTGTCTTAGTCTCGAAGGAGTGGGCTGTGTAGGAGATGAAACTTATCTTTCCTTTGTCTGTAGCTCTTTGTTGTCTCGCAAACTGTCTTTCCAGTTGTTTCAGTCCTGTTAGATCAGGTGGTGGCTGAGGAGTGACACAGAGGGTGGGGCATTTGCTCACTGGTGCTAGCAAGTTAGTGTGAAATTGAAAAAATTGTGGCCACCTGTGCAGGCACTGGCAAGGTAGATAAAAAACACCAAAAATGGTGGCTGCCAGCACATCCATCTGCCAAGAGTCCCTCCAGGCTCTGCCTCTCCTGCAAATACCTTAAGGTTGGCAAAGAGGTCTCCTTCACCTGTAGTCTAGATGCTTTTCAGCATGTTACTTCTGCACTGGGTCATGGGGGACTGAGTCTGTGTGTAAGCCCTCTAAGAGCTGCGTCTCTTTCCCTACAGCCCTGTTTCTCCTGGACATGAGCCTCCTTGGTCTTTGAAGCCATATGTTTTGGGGGATCCTCTCTCCAGTTAAGTCCCAAGGGTTTGGGTGCCTGATGGGGGCACAAACCCCTCTCTCCTCAGGAAGACGCTCCATATCTGTGAGATCCCTCCCAGCTTCTCACTGTCGTAGGTCACCGTGCCAGGGGTGGGGTTTTGGCAAGGTTGCATCTTGGCCTTTCCAGCCATCTCAATGTGGCCTTTTTGTCTCTTGTTTTGGAGGATTTTTATCTGTTCTCAGGTTTTTTCAGAGGGAATTGTTGCCTTTGGAGCTGCAGATGTGTTGTGTCTGTGGGACAAAGTGAGTTCAGGATGCTCCTACACCATCATCCTGAGCAACACCCCCTCTAAAAGCATGAATTTTCTTGTTAATTTTGCTACATGGGAGCAGCCTTCCTAAGTTGGCTAAATAAAACTCTAAGTAAAATAACAGGAACAAAAAACTCAAATCTTACTGTTTTCTAAAATATTTCCTAGTTAGATTCCAAGGAAGTCACTTAATGTTAGATGGAAATAGTTTCCAATCCTCTTTTTGTGCTATAAGTGATGACACCATAAATCTGTAGAGCTTAACATTTCAGAGAACTTTCAAGCCATTATTTCATTCAGTCCTCACAGTATGTTTGGTAAGATAAGCCTTTTGATCTTATTTGACAAACAAAGACCCTCAGTTACAGGCCAATTTGAAGATTTGCCTTGTTTACACAGTAGCCTGTGTAGTGGTGGGACCAGGCTGGGATTCATGACTCCTACCATGGTTCAAGTCTCTGTCCCCTACACCTGCCTGCCTCTGGCACTGTCATTTCCCATACATGTATAGGAAGGCTAGAACTTTGTCTCATTGTATTCGCATCCCTAGGACCTAGCCCAGTGCAAAGTACAGAATCTAAATTTGGGTTTGTCCAGAAACAAACTCAAGAAAATCAGTCCAAAGAAAGTCAGTGCCTCCCTGAAAACTGTGTAAACTCATTTTTGGAAGTTAAGGTTATATAGCTTTGTAAGCTAATAAATTACCAGGTTTTGTGTGTGTGTGTGTGTGTGTGTGTGTGTGTGTGTGTAATTATCTTAGCCCCAGGAATGGCTCATGTAGCTTGAATGTTCTGAAATGAGATGCTGTTTTGTATGAAAGGAGGAGATAATCTTATGGGGATTATATTATTATCCTGCCACAGAATCATATACCTCTATTTTTATTTTCCTTTGAAGTTTTACTATTTTCAAGTTACCATTCATTACATGCAATGATATAAATCTTTTATCCCTAGGATGTGAATGACACACATTTGAGTTAACTATTGCTTTGAAATACATAGCATTTCTAGAACTCTGACTGTGGGGAGCAGGATATGCAACAGCCATAGAAACTTCATCTTAGGCTCTCAGACTCCATCTTAGAAGCTGAGTTTCGAAAGTGCACAGATGGTTTCAGTTTCACATTCCGAGAAATGTGTTTAGGTTTCGGTTTCGATTGCTTTCGCGCCAGAGTGTTCTCACTCAGGCCCGCCGCTTACGTCAGAGACAACTGCGCATGCACACAACTCGGTGCGTGATTGGAGTTTGTAGATCGCTTCATTAGCATAAAGGGCAACCAATCAGAAGAAACCTCACCCCATGAATGCTATATATGCTTTGCTGTTTCTGCAAATAAACGAGACTTGATCAGGAATCTGTCTTGTCTCCATTCTTCGTGTCTCTTGTCTCCTACCCAATTCCCACTCCCCCTCTCCAGGTCCTCCTTGATGTCCCGCGGGCCGGGACATCTGACCTAAAAAGAGTGTTATTTATATGATTGGTCTTGCAATTTTAGTAATGTACCATCTTGAATTGTTATTCAATAATTTAATTGTTCTTGGTTCTCCAAGTAGGTTATGAATTCCTTCAGATCGATGCTTGTGCATTTTTAAAATTTTTACATCCTTCCATGCCCAGTGAAGGAACAGCTACGTAAAGATGGATTTATGAGCACACAAATCAAGGCAAAGAATGTAGCAGTTGATGGATCTCTTGGTGTGGTCTGAATGTACTTGTAAGAGAACATATTTTTTTTAATTTTCATCTTGATTCAACTTAACAAATACTGCAGTTGGAATGGGCTTCTGTTTTATTGAACTTCTCATAGTATTTCCTGAGAGTTATATATATTTATAATGAAATTTTTTGTTGGTAGGGCAAAAAATATAGACAGAATTTGGAGAGCTACTTCTAGGATATTCAAGTTAAGAAGAGAAGCCCCATGTGGCTCTCTTTCTCTTCTTACTACTCATATGACATGTTAAGATCTACACGTGTGGAGTTCTCGTGGAAATGAATGATTGTTTATGCTTGTTTGTCAAACATGCAGTAAGTGCCTGTTATTGCTGAGATAGAGGGTAATGAAAAGAAACAGCCCTAGATGTCAATGAGCATAATATCTAAAAGGGGGAAAGTCATGAACAAAACCAATTGAAATAATTTTAATAGAGGGGAGGAAAGTGCATATACTACAGAAGCTACAGACACAAAGCTGTGAGTGTTCAGGGGAAGACAGATTGCACCAGTGTGGAGGGGTCTGTATCCTACATGTGTCAAACCCTGATGGTGACTGACAGGGCTCAGGGCAGGCTGCCCCACAATGGGCCACTTTGGCATATGGAGTATTTTAAAGTTACTTAAGAAACAACCAGTGCAAAAAAGAACTCTAGTCCCTCTTTGTCCCCCTGAAAACAAGAAATAAGTCTCCCGTGTGAAAGGTGCCCTCTCTGGGCCAGGAGGTGGAGAGACATCTTATCACCAGAGCCAGGGACTCAGGGCTGAGAAGGCTGCCTAAACAGACCCTATTACTTCTTCACGGATTGTCTACCCCAAGCCTTTGTCTTGTCAATTCTTCATGAATTTATTGTTTCTTTGTTTAAAATGTATAAAAACCACAGCTTTGGTCACTGTCACTTTGATTTTCATATTTTTATGTGCTCCTGTACATAGGAACTTAAATTTGTTTTTCTCCCGTTGATCTCTTTAATGTCAACTTAATTATTAGACCAGCCACAGAACTTAGAAGTGAAGAAAGGAAAAGGTTTCCTCCCCTATGTTATCAAAAAATGTACCTTACACTGCCTCCTTACCCCTGTAGTTTCTTGGTAAGGGAATGGTGGAAATTCATGGGGCGATCACAGAGAACTTTGGTATTGTCAGTGAGGCAGAACACATAATTAAGATTAGAAGACTCTAGGATTTTAGGAACATTTTGTTAATTAGAAATTTTTAGTCCTCTGGTCTGATCTTTCCAGCTTGTATCAGTCATCTTTTGCTGCATACGAATACCCCAAACCTAGAGACTCTGAGCAGTAACACTTGAATATTTCTCATGGACCTGTGGGCTGGCTGGATGGCCATTCTGCTGGTCTCACCTGGGCTCACTCATGCGGGCCCCCTGGACCCTGGGCCAGCTGGAACGGCGGGGCCTCTCCTCATGTGGGGCCTTCCACCCTCAAGGAACCTGGGCCTGTTTCTTCACAGCGGGGCAGCACTCCCCAGGCGCCATCCTGTCATGGGGCAGCACAGGAGCTGACGTTCTGCTGGCAGAGGCAAAGTGCGCGGCAGTGCCCAGAACCATGTAGGATGGATTACCCAGTGGCATGGAGACTGGGAGGTGTGACCCAGTGGGAACCACAGTGTTACAGTCTACCACGCAGTCCAGCACAGAACTCTCTGGAATGTGAACAGCATGCCCATGGAAACTCAGCTGTATAGGAATTTATTCCCCTGTGTCCTGGGATGGCTTGTTTCTGCAGACATCTGATGTGTAGTATCTGGACAACTCAAAAATTAGAAAAAACCACTGTGGTGCTTCCTACAAGGACTTCCTTACCTCCCTTCCCTCCTTCCTCTGTCCCTTCCCTCATTCCTTCCATCTCCCCCTTCCTCCTTTTTTACCTCCCTCCAAGAAAGCAATGACTTGTCCATGCTAACTTAGGGGCATTAAAGGCTAGAATTCAGATCTCAATCGATCTTTGCAGAGACAAACCACAGCCTAGTGATGTTTGCACAACCTCCCTCCCATCCCCTGTGGGCATGTAGTCTCCACTTCCATTTACTTTAAACCACACATCTGAGGACTTCTTATCTCATGTTCTATGTGGTTTTCAGTGTTTATAATTAATTGATTTGATATGTCCTCTGGTTTTCAACACTATGAATAAAATGCATAATTTCTCATAAATGTCGTTTTTACCATGTTTAACATTAACCAGTAGGGACAGTAAAAAGGAGTGGCCCCAAACCAGGTCTGGCAGCACTGAGACTTTCACTCCCCAAACTATGCTTCTTCCTGTTTATAATTAACTTTGGTTTACTTTGTTTAGCTGGCATTCTGAGTATGAGACTGTGGTCTGATGTATGATAATGTGGTTTGTTTTTCTGAGAAGAGGTGACTGTTCCACAGCAAGCAGACCTCAATTTCTAACTATAAGTGAATTCAAAGTACATTTTTTATAGATTTTAATTTTCATTAAGCCTAAGGGTATAATTATACAAACAATCGAGTGCCAAGTAGGAGCAGAATGTTGTGCTTCTTTCTGACGTAAGAGTCGGAATTTCCCAGGCAATTAGGCATCTCTGGAAGCCCCAGTAAGACTTTCAACTGGCACTACCAGATTTAAATCCAGAGGCGACTTGGGTATTAGGAGGGCAGGTCCCTGAGCAAGCACATACTCTGTTCTATACGTAAGGTTCAGGTTAAACAAACAGAATGAAACAAACCTATTCATCGTGCCTCGTGAGTGCTAAGCCTGGTTCTGTGGAATGCCTGTCACCACAGTGCTTTGAGCTTCGTCATCATCAACAACATCATTATTCACCTTGTTCTTCTCACTTGTCATCGATGAGTAAACTTTTGTTCAGGCACAAGTACATGTGAAGGGAACGGAGAGAAGTGGGGCGTCGCAGTAAATGACATCAGCTCTCGCTTTTGGCTCAGTAAAGCAACATCAGGTCGTAGGAAGGGAAGGCTACATAGTTCTACCACACTCTCCTGGCAGATTGCCTCTGGAAACTTTTGTTTGATTCTGAGTGCCACGTTTAAGACGACATCAATCACAAGCAGGAAGTATAGTGTTCCGAGAGAAGAATGAATGAGTACAGCTGGTTAAAGGAATTGGGATGGTTAGCCTGAGCAAAAGAAGGCTTCAGAGTATATGGGAACATTTTTATCTGAAGGAGTCTCATCTGGTCTCAGGTGTGGCCTATTAGTTCTGGTGTTGCTGGGCAGCTGTGTCTGGGGAGGTGTCTCCCAGTGCACTAGCCGAAACCTCAACCCGGAGTGGGGTGGGCTCTTGACTCTGATCAGGAAACAATTCTCAATCAGGTCAGACAAGTTCCAGCAAGGAAGGAATTCATTAAAGCAAGAGTAGGAGTGGATGTCAGCGGCTGTGCAGGCAGCAGAGAGCAAGGCGGAGCAGAGGGAGGAGAGGGAAGCTCACTGAGCTCCTGCTTGGCCCAGGGAGAATCCCTTGCCAGCTCCTGAAGCCGGGGTCTCCTGATG
This sequence comes from Phataginus tricuspis, assembly GCA_029783875.1. Classification (NCBI taxonomy): domain Eukaryota; kingdom Metazoa; phylum Chordata; class Mammalia; order Pholidota; family Manidae; genus Phataginus; species Phataginus tricuspis. The sequence goes on along the minus strand of JAQQAC010008525.1, from coordinate 1,261,191 downwards.
TCTAGTGTCCACTCGATCTACATGGTACAGGAATTACATCCCTATTATTCCAGAATTTGGGGGAGCTATGGACCACCGGTTGGAGATTATGTTCTGAGAACTACCATTTCTCTACTGGTCTGAAATAAAACGGAGAGAGAAAAGGATTGTGTTAAGACTAGAAAGTTGAATGAAATCACAAAGAGACATTTAGCTCTGGAGGTGCAGGTTGGGGGAGTTTTTGTCTTTATCAGGGAAGAGTTCAGAGATAAGTGCAGTAGGCTTATACAACAGGAAAATTTATTTGATAAGACAGTACACACTCAGATGGGAGTGTGGGAGACCTCAGAGAGGAGGCAGGCTTGGGGTTTAGTGTTTTATAGGGCCTTTTGCGGAGGGGTGGGCGTAAGGTATGCCATATACAGGTGATTCCTGACTCCTTTGCAGTTTTGCCTTAAGGATGGGGTTATTCAGGTGATTGTGTCAATCCGGATCTCAGTATTCTTTATCCACATAGATTCATTTACACTTCAAAGGTCTATCCCTTGGCCTGCTTACAAAGTTACTTAATTGATTAAGGGGCTGGAAGAAGAGAAAGAACAGCATATAGATCAAGTTAAAGAATAAGCTGGGCCCTTTTCACAGGCTAAGTAGATTTTATAATGACATGACCCTTGTCCCATTTCCCTGCTCTGTCTCACGGGTACTAGAGGTACTTTAGACAAAATGAAATTTGAGATCAGTTATTGCTCACCAGATCTCACCTCTCCTGATGACCTTCATTTACCAGATGAGGACAACCAGGACATTACTACCACCTTCTCCCTCTACTAGTCCATTTTCTTATTTACTGCTACACTAGGTTTCATAAACCTTGACTCTGGCTGTGTCTCCTTTCTAAACATATTCACCTGCCACTGCTGTGTCTAGTCTATTATGTTTCTGTATTAAAGCTCATTCCATGGTTCCAAACTCCTCTGTTAGGCTATGCCATTTCATCCCTTTCTCCACGTTAACTTACTCAGTTCCCAAGCACTCTCATTCATAGACTTTGAGACATGATACACACACGCACGCACACACACACACACACATGCATGCACACATATCGACTCCAATTCTGACCATCATTTAAAAAAATTCCACCCATCTATGTAGACGTATGATGAAGCCTACAGCACAGCTCACATTCTTGGGTCTCTTTAATTCCAGAGACAACCTCTACTCCTTTGGATCTGCCCAAGACCTGGATCTTCTCCACCTAGAAAGCCGAGTATCTGAACACTGTAACTCCTGGCCACAAGGTACTGTTCTCCCAGTTTTCTCATGAGCTCACTCCCAACTCTGTTGCTCATTTAGCTCAAAGGAACTGATTATCTTGATTCCTCCAATTTTGTTGGTTCAGCATCCGCCTCTGTTCTTTTCCTCTCTCTCCCCACCCCAGCATAGTCCTCCTTGGCTGATTTCTTACCATCACCTTCACTTCCCTTACTCCCTAGCTTATTCTTCTGGAAAAAGAAATCCACAGTGGTGGAAACAAGGGGTCCTGCAAGTCATGCTCCCACTTCAGCTGGGCCGGCAGGCTTCCCTTCTGCTAGTCTTGGGTCAGTTTCTCCCAGTGTCCTTATCAAGCACTCTAAACCATTATCACACTCTTTAAGACCCTAGCTCTCAATTTCAGCCTATTACCTTGCCCCCTTTCTGGAGAAAACTGATGCTTTTAGACATGGTGGCTGTGCCAGTCAGGGATCTTTGTTATAAACAACAGAATCCAGCCTACTGGCTAAATGCCACATTTGTTAGATATTATTTTGTCCAGAGAGCCAGCTCGGAAGCTCTCCAGTTGCAACCATGCCATGGGGGCTGTTGTAGTAAACACCACTGCCAGAGTTCAAACTTTAGCTTGTACAATGCACTGATGTTGCTCAGAACTAGCCAGGTCAGAAGCTCCTATTGCATTTGAAGAGATAAACACTTCACTTTACTTGCCCGAATATGGGGTCTGCATATGTTCCCCCCTTCATGGTGCTCCTTTCCAAATCAACATACACCAAAGCATCTGACGGGTGGAAGTTGGAAAGCATGCCTTGTTGTAGCGGCAGGGGATGACAGGAGAATGAGTTCTGGTTTCTACCTTGCAGAGACAGGAGTCATAATGCGGGAAATTCTTCAAATATAAGAGGGGTGGTCATGATACTTGCCAGCTACAAACATGATGAACATCCCCTGTAATCCTTCAGCTTCACGTCCCCCACCTGAAGCTTCATCTCTCTCCATACCCATCATGGCTCCTTTCTTCAATCGCAGTGCCTTCTACTTCCTAAATTTCGAGGAAGAGGTCTGGACTAGGGGCACAGATTTGGGGGGTGTCTACATACTTGTGGGTGCAAAAAATGCAAGTAGACAAGTCACCAGAGTCCATTAGAGTCGTCCCCTTTATCTCTACTCTAAACTCCACCCCTTTCTGCTTCTTTCATGTTCTCCATCTATCCTCTCCTTTCTGTATTCTGAATCTCTCCCAGTTTTGGCAATTATCCTCAGTAAACGAATATATCTGAGCTGCTCCCATCCTAAAAATCCCTCCCCATATTCCCTCAATTTACTGAACTCTGCTTCTCAAGCTAACTTCTTGCACTAATAAATTAAATGAATCTTTTCCATTTTGCCATTAACTATTCATCTCCAATCTATTTCCACTGGGTTCTGACCCACCCGTCAATGCTCCCAGCCCTGGCCTCCACGGACACTCTCTTGCGGCAAACGAATGTCCACCAGTTCGTCAAATCTAATGAGCATGGATTACTCCCTCCCTCACAGTGCCTCGCTGCTGCTTTCGACTCCCGAGACATCTCCTCTTTCTTGTAACTCCACTCCTTTAGCCTCTGTGAATGCCTACTTTCCTGGTCTTCCTTACCTTTCTAAGCAGTCCTTTTATGCTTCTTCAGGGGCCAGTCATCATCCACTTCTCCTCTTCCACTTCCTGGGGTTCCTAAGCCCATCACTCGGCTGAGTTTGACGACTCTAATGGACTCTGGTGACTTCGTCTGCTTGCATTTTTTGCACCCACAGGTATGTAGACACCCCCCCAAATCTGTGCCCCTAGTCCAGACCTCTTCCTTGAAATTTACACTTGGACAATAAAATACCTGATTGACATGCCCACTTGAACATCACACCTGGATGTCAACTCAGCATAGCACAAACAGAATTAATATTTCCTCCTTTAGTCTAGTCTCTCTTAGTTTGTTATATCAACCCATCCCTCAAGTTGTTCTTGGCATTTCTTTTTTCTTTATTTTCTTTATTATCTCTTGTCCCATGTTAATTCTCATTAGGCATGTCCATTCTAATGCCTAAATATTTCTCAAGTTCATCGCAGCCCTTCTAGCTTTGCTGTCTTGCTCCAGGGTCTCATCATCTTTCTGAATTTCTAACTGATCTAGTCTCCTAACTGCTGTCCTTTCTTCCTATTTTATCCTCTCCAAATCCAAAAAAGAGATATATTAAAAAATTTAAGCCAACTCTATCATTACATCTCAAAACCCATCACCTCTCTGCAAGGTGGGTCCCTGCCTCCCTCTCCAGTTTCACGCCTCACCTTCTTTCCAGCTTAGGCTCCAGCAACACCAATAGTTCATCAGCTGCTTGCACCTCCACGCTAGCTGTGCTTTCTGTCTGGGTCGCGCCGTCTCTTTCGCCTGGAAGGCTCTTCCCTTTCTCCTGCCGGCATTGCCACTCCACCCCTGACCCCAAACTTGACTAACTCTTCCTCCACCATCTGTGCTCAGCTCAGGCACCAGCTCCTCCACACTGCCTTTCCTGACCGCCTTCTCCTCCGCTCCAGAGTTAGGCACCCCTTTTGAGTGTTCCCATAATGCCTGTTATGTACTCCTCTTAGCACCTACTTGATATTTTATAACATCCAGTTATAATTAGGTCTTCTGCCCTACTAAACCTGTAACTTTCTTAAGGGAAAAGTTTGTCTCATTCTTTGTTGTAACCTCAGAACCCGGTAAAACGCCTGGCAGCTAGTAGGTACTTCATTAATGTCTGAGAAACAAGTGAAATAGTGGATTCCCTTTACAAACCCTGGAGTCAGGTTCTTGGTGTTGACCCTCCCATTCCTTATCACCGTCCTGATAACATATGAAAAATGGCTCTACTACTTAACAATCTTATGGCTAAGACTTAAGATATTACAGAAACACATTTCTAACAGACTTTAAAATCCATGTTTACATAGTTGCCCCATCAGTGTGAGAAGCATGGCAGAATAAAGGCTCCCTTTTGTCTAAAATTAAGATGTAGCTCTTACACTGCAGGATCATAGCAGGTCCAAGATCTGGAGGGAAAATAAGAAGGAAGACTGTGCCGTGGGGAAGTACTGCAACCTTTGAGCTGAAGTTAGAGCAAGTGAGAGTTTAAAAGGTCAGTTGTTAAACTACACAATAGATGAATCATTAGGAAGAAAATTAAATGAATAGCACAATGTGGTAAATATGCTTCCTTTAGATTCTCATAAAAGAAAGGAGTTCTTATTCCCATGTGGTGACAATGGCTCAACTTGCAAAGGTTTTTGGGTTCCTTGAACTGACATGTTGCATCCTTAAGTGGCCTAACCCTTAGCTGGGGAATCCTCTTGAGGGCAGTCACTAAGCAGAGCTAGTGACGGCCACATGAGTTGCCAGAATACCAGTCTACCAAGTAGGGTTCACAGGGACCCAGATGCTCCATCCTCTGTGAAAAATGCAACATTGAAAACCGTTTCACTTACGACTATGCAAAATGCTGTTGAACCCCAGACTGGCCAAATAGCAAGAAAGATAAATTTTTTAAAGTATTTGTTTATGTATTTTAATTAAAGAAAATGTTGAGTTCTTTATTTTCATTAATCATCCACATTTGTATGGGTCCCAAAATGAGTCCCTTTATTGGTGGAAGCTGGGATCTCAGAGCAAATGTAACCAGGTACAGAGACCTCTTCTTGTTATTTAATAAACAGTTCCCTTCTACAGGCTATACCTGTAAATACTGCAGTATAATGAAAATAACAAAAATGTGTTACAGTGCAGTAATATAAGGTTTTTGCTTGCATCGGAAACATATAACTGGCTTTGACTAAGGAAACCTGAAAGAGCTGGTGGGTTATTGTCATTTATGAGCAATGTAGCTCATGGTTAACTGGCCACTCTCAGTAAAAGACCATGACCATTCGCCTCAGGATTGCCAGAATCGTTTGGTTCTCAGCCTGTGGAATGATGTGAACTCTGGTTCCTACTCTTCTGGTGAAATCCTTGCAACCCCCATGGAACCACTTCTTTCCCCTCCCTGGGGATATGCCAGCTGTGGGCCTGAGGCCATTGTCACCTCCCCACTGCCCTGTGATCATGTGCTACCCTCTGCCTGTGTACTCTTTGCAGCCGGAGCCTCTCCTTCCCTAAGTGCATCTCAGCGTGACTGACAACAGGCAGCACTGGGCCGGCCTCTGTTTTCCCACATCTGGGTGGTCGTGTCCTTTGGCAGGGAACTCAACTCATTAGAGGACAAAAGAACCTTTTTGCAGTTCCACTTCTGGAAGTAGTAAATTAATCTTTAACTACAATATCTATGCCCCTGGAAATGAGTCCTTACAAACTGAATCCTGTTTTGTAGAAATGGCCCATGGCTGAAAAAGAGATGAGAGTTTGGAGCAAAGTAAAGACCAGCTGAAGGCAGAGAGAGTGATGGGGGTACCTAGAGGCTTATCTTGGCTCTGACAGCACAAACGTGGGGGAGGACAGTGCAAGGCCATGCCTCTCCCCAGCCCTGTTTCCTCATCTATGTAATGAAGGATTTATAAGGAAAGTAGTCTGAAATTCTGAAATTCTGCAGTTTCATGAATCTTGAGTAGACAACCAATTAGTTTGAGAATATGAGATAAATGTAATTAAAGGCATATGCAATAAATGTCCAAGTTCCAACAAATGTTCTATACATAGTTACAAGAAAGAACAAATGGGGTAGATTTTAAAAATTCAATAGTCTGGTTTTTCCAGCCCATGATAACATTCATCCAGGTATCAATCTGTCTATTTCCTTTTCCTTTAAAAAATCGGGCATCTAATGACTTGAGGCCTAAGTGTTGAAATGATTCAAGACTAGAAATTCTGGGTGTATCAGTAGGGCTAGAGTGTGTTGCTGTAATCCTTAAGTTTTTGTCGTTGTTGTTCTCAAAGGCAGACCAGTCACGTTTAGCATTGACGTGTCAGATAGACATTGATCAGTGAGGTAGTTTGCTGGAGACTCATCAAGAGCAAGGGTCTGGGGGGATATAAAGGTCCTTCTGGGGCTTCTCATGATCCTGCACCGAGATGAGTTTCAGAACCACTCTGCTGGGTGCCAAAGATCAGACGACGTCAGACTCAGGTCCCACCATGCGGTGGTGGTTAGTGAGAGCTTGGCGGCATACGAGGCTTTGGAGACTAGAACTCTTTTGACGATTTCGAGAGCTCACTAGGAGAGCCTTCCCAAATCCATTGCACACTCTCTGGCTGTGCCCCAAGACTTCCAAAGGGAGGGGTTCAAATGCACCGGCACCCATGTGGATCTGAACTATTTGAATTATCCCCAGTTACAAGTTTCCGGGATCTGACCCAGCACTCAAAAAACATGTGCTGAGTACTAATATGTTCTAAGCACAGTGCTCGTTAGAGGAACATGTAAAAAAAGCAAGGAAGATCAAGCTTTTGCCATCAGGCTTTAGGTCCAGGGGAAAGGATAGCATTCTTCAGATTGAAGATTTCGGGTAGATTTCTACCAGGCTCCTGTAGCAGAAGACCAGGATTATTTGAGCAAAAATATCACTCAAACTTTAAATGTCCTGATCACACCTACTTTCCTGAAAGGTCCATTGGCAGCAGAGATGTCACAGGACTTGGTACTCAAAACACTAACGCGGGAGCATCCCCCCTGCCCCCTCTAGGAGGCTCAGGTTCTTATGCCCCCTCTTCTCTCTTTGCTTGCCTCTACTTTTGTCCTCTGCCTACCATATACTTTGAAATAGAAAAATTGATGAAATGATTTCAGCTTATTACTGCCATCCCGGAGGTTATCTACCTTGAGAGCTGCATAGTTCTAGGTCACGTAACACAGGTAGACAACAGAAATGTAGGTACATGTGTGGACAGAAAAGATACAAAAAGTGGATGCACCAAATACTCCCATCCCAAAGATTTTCTTTACCCCAGTTGATTTATACAACTGAATATGGTTCTGAGGACAAGGATCCAGAGAGTGCTGCCCTGTGTGCACTGGTGTGTCCTTTCAGAAACAATTCAAATAGGCTCTGGTGAAAAAATACCTCACATTGATTGTTTACTGTGTGCTTGGCACCACATGTCTTCCATACATGCTTTTATTTTATCCATTTAACCATCGTAATAAGCCTCTTGTTATCTTCATGTTGAGGTTACTCTCCAGATGAGGTAACAGGCTGAGAAGTTACTTCTCAAGATTCTAGGTAAAGCTAGGATACAAATTCAGGCTATCGGACTCCCAAGTTTGTGTTCTTAACCTTTAACCATTCTGTCATCCTGGACTGAAGAGCAGATTGGGTGTCTTGTTTGTCATATTTCATGTTCCTCTTGAATTTGTGTCAACCAAGTATGTTTGGCGTCCACAGGAGCTCATCTCTCTGGAGTGCTGGCGTCCTCTGCCAAGAACAAGCAGCACACCCCCGAGTCACTCACGGGGCAAGCATCTGGCTGGAGCTCATGCCTCTGGGCCGCCATGCCTGTCTAGAAGAGAAGCTGCCGAACTGGCTTTTCAACTAACATCACACAAGGAAATAAGTCTTTCAGGTGTCTCTGTACTTTTCTAACTTCCTTGGATAATGGTGTTATTTAAGTGGCTATGAAACATGGCTTGAAAATTACCCTCTTTGATTTAAATACTTAAAGATGTCATTCACAAAGCATGTCGGTTTTTAGAGTCATTGGATAGTGTGTTACCTCACTAAGCGTGTTTCACAATTTGGATTGCTGGATAGTCAATCAGTGCAATGCTTTTGAAAGGGAAACAATTCTCTGACAATCATAAGCATATTTGTACAATCATTTCCTGCTTCTTGACCTCCATGGGACACAGATCTGTTCGCCTGAGGTTGTCATTGGATTGCTTCATATGTGAAATTCTTGCCTCTATGTTTGGATTTTAAACTCCTTAAAGACACATCAAGACAGCTGGAGATGGTACAATACTTAGTATCGTTGCAAAACTGAAATAAGAAATGTACAGGTATTAAGTTATCATTAGTTATTAATAAGCCAAGCCATAAATAATAAAAAAACTTCTGAATTAATTTGGAAAATAAGTATTCTCCTTTACTCCCCAAAGGAACTCAAGTCTCCTTTTTTATTTGTTTTAAAATTAGAATTAAATGGCCCATCTTTGTGAATATAATGGAGTAGTTATTGTAAAAAGTTCTTTTCTAAAAAAAAATCAAAGAATAATGTGAGTTGCTGAAAGACATCCAATCCCATAAACAAATATACTAGGTTTTCTAACAGCAGAATTGAAAGTAAATAAATAAAATTGTCAGTGTTTATATTTAATTTGTTTTATTATTATTTTTACAAAGAGGGCAGTTTCTCTTTGCATCCATGTGTACTGTCACTTCCCAACATTTAGAGGAAGACTGTCTAAACACAATCCAGTTCCTTGTCCACAGTCCTGCAGAAAAGCAGAGATGCAAATAAAATTGAAATCTTCCAGCTGGAAGCATTAGCTCCTGTTATGGAATCCAGAATTTGGGTTTTAAATTGTGGAGCTGATAAAACTCATGCAGATTATTGGTGGAGTCTTGTTCTTAAACAGTGGTTTTTATATTATCTCAACTTGGAAGCTAGTGAACAAATGGCCTTGATGGATGACCAGGGATGCATGGCTGTGGAGAGACCAAGGCCAAAATGTCCCTGAAAGCAACATGTGTTTTATAAAGCTATTCTCACCAGCCAAAATAGGCAGCGCCTTATCAAACCAGGTCCCTTTAAATGCCCATTCAAACCTTTCCTCTAAGAGCTCCTTCCTGATTAACCTTATCCAGCATTAATTCTACATTAAAGCATTTATTTGATCTGTTTATATAGATACAACTCTCAGAGCCATTCTCAAAGCTTCCAAGTCTCCCAAGGTTGGGAAGCTATGGTACAAGGTGGATGGTGATAGAAACTGCCCTCTTTGTAAAAAAAAAAAAAAAAAAAAAATACTAACCCTTCCTTAAAGCAGGGCCATGCAGGCAGGGAGAGGGGTGAGATGGTGCACATGCATGAGGGGGTCCCAGGCTTGATGGTGAGTGGGCACAGCCTGGACAAGGAGGTGGACGTGAGTGAGGAGGGAGGCAGAGGAAAAGTGACGAGCTGATGGGAGAGAAGAGGACAGACACGCCCAGGTTATTTATCTTCAAGGTGAGGAGTTTGGATTGTGTCTTAATTTGATACCAATTCACAGAAAAAACTCTAGCTGGCTACCACAAAAGCAAGAATGTGCTGAAAAGATGCTGGGGACAGAGAGTCCAAAGAAGGGCTGAAAACCCAGACTTTGGAAACATCAGGGACCAGGGAGTTGCAGGAAGCTCAGCAGGTGGATTTGAGAATTTTCTGTCTAGGTCGCTATGCCCGACATGCAGCAGCAGAGGCCTCCCCTCAGTTCCCCCTGGCCTCCTCTAAAGCTCTGTGTCTCCAACTAGAAAATTCCAAATGCTGGGAGAAACATCTGATTAGCCTAAGTCAGTCAGCCATCCATGCCTGGATTAATCATCTATGACCAGGGAGACAGAATCAGCGGAGTACAAACAGAACTGTTGGGACCCACCCTGTGTCGTGGGCAGGACGGAGAAAGGCAGGTAGATGAGCTGGGTGGCCATACCAACATCTTTCAGTTCTACTCAAACTACCATAGCTCAGAAGATTATCTTAAGTAGATAAAATAAATGCTTTAATGGTGCAATTAAAGCTGGGTAATGATGACCAGTAAGGAGCTCTTAGAAGAGAGAAGGTTTAAATGGGGCATAAAGGGGCCTGGTTTGGCAAAGCGCTGCCTACTGTAATTAGCGAGAAGAGCATGCAAAGAGGACTCGTAAACAAGTCATGTTTTGGGAAGATGAACCACTTTGTCTGACTAGCCCAAAAAATTAAACTCAAAGATTAAAGAGCATTGAGGTGAATTTGGTTAAAGGCAAGAGACTTTGCCAACAGCCTGGAGCTGGGAGGCAGCCTGGAGGAGAGAAAGGCAGCATGTTATCCTGGGACAGGCATTGGAGTGGGAGCTGGGGAGCCGGGGCTCTGGCATGAATGAGCAGTCTCACCTAGGAATCAAGTTCCCTTGGCCCGGGTGCATTCACCTATAAAGGAAGTCTATGATTCTGCTATGGCGACTGTGTTTTGTTTATTCATTCAAAAATATTTATTGAGCAACTACTGAAGTAGTGAACAAAACAAAGTGCCTTCCCTCATGGAGTCACACACCTAACTGATAAAGTAACAGTCGAAGCAGGCTCGGCTCAGACACACAGTGACACTGAGGCTTGCTTCACTCTCCTGCTCCCACGCTTCCTGTGCAAACCGCCTTTCACAGACGCCTTTGCGGGGCTGCATTATGCCTCTGCTGGCTTTCCTGCCATTTCAGACGGCATCACTGTCAACATCGCGAAACACTTACCTGTCCTTAAACTGGAGTCTTTGAAGAGTCCCAACACCATTCTTTTCCAAGTTCTGAGCCATTTGAGGAACGAGAGTGAGGCAGATGGGAGCCCTAACTGACTCCTCTAAGCCTGACAGGCGCTAGGGCGGAGCTTCTAACCGCTGTGCAGAAGCTTTCTGACACTGGGCTCCCGAGTTAGAAGCACACACCCCGGGTCAGTTCCAGCCCCCCACTAGGCTGCCTGCGCAGGGGGCTTCCTGAGGGGGGAGAGCGAGAGTGGCTTCCCTCAGACAGCCGGTTCCTAAGAGAAGGAAAAAGCCTGGCTCGTGCACATCGATTCCCCCACCTGACCCACATCAGGAAGTCTCTCCTCCCCTCTGAACCTACTCCCTATGATTATATTATTATCTACTTGCTATTATAAAGCAATATGTATAATAATACGAATCCTTAAGATTCACTTTCTATCTGAATAAAGGGGGAGATTTTGTTTCACTTCCCCAACAGAAACAGGGCAGAATGTGGGACCCCCTGAAGCAAGTCCTGTGTAGCGGGGCTGCACCTCCCCCTGATTATGGGCAGGACCCAGTAGTTTATCCAACGCTCTATAGCTGCTGTCACGCACCCCACTTTGGTAAGTTGTCTGACCTCTTTGGATAATTTTGTTATGAGTCCTGGGGCCTGTGGTGAGTTTTTCACTAAAAACCAGGAAATTAGGAAGACTGTTACCATAAAATGAGATACCTGATATGTCATTTGAAGGACAAATACTAACTACCAGACCAGCAGTACTTGACTAAGTAGCTAGACCTGTGCTACCAACAAGGTGGCCACATGTGGCTATTTACATTTAAATTAATTAAATCAAATTAAATAAAAAATTCAGTCTCTTAGCCTCACTAGCCACATTCAAAGTGCTGGCGTGGCTAGTAGCTACTAAGCGGTCAGCACAAATGAAGGTCTCGTCACAGCAAGCTCTACTGGACTGTGCTGGTCTAGAACACTATTGAACTGTTGTTTCACCTTTGAACTAGAGACAGTGGAGTGTCTGCACATTGAACCCTGACAGGGAGATTGCGTTGGTCCGGGTCCTGGAAGCAAACAGATGGCACACTCAAAGGGTTCATTAAAGAGTGTTTAGTACACTTGGTTATTTACAACGGTGTGGATGGAGCTGAGTGAACGAGACAGGGTAAAGCACCTGGAGGTTCTGCAGAGAGGGGAGCTACCACCAGCCTGCTGGGAGGCCCGAGGGAGGGGCCACATCACTGGGCCTAAAAGCCAAGCTGCCGGCCCCGCCGTGGGCAGCTGGGGAAATACCCTGACTCTTTCTCTTCTTGCCCTTCATCTGTCTCGTGGGTGCCTCTCCCTGGCAACCAGCTGGAAGCCAGCAGGCAGGAGAACTTGGGGATGCACGGCCACCAAGGGGCCCAGACGGGACTGAGAAGGAGAATGGAAACAGAGGGCCGAAGCAGGGGGCTCAGCCTCCCTCCAGATGCGGGCCGGGGCCAGGGGAGGTTTGACCTGGCTGAGAGCGGCGGAGCTTCAGGCCGGGTAGTCCCAGTGTAGAGGGCTGCCGCGATGCTACGGATGGCTCGGCTTCCCGCGTGGGGCTGGCTATAAAGCTGAGACTATCCGCTGCATGTGGTGCTCATGCCAGTTCATGGGGCAGACTTCTCTCTCACTGGAGATGAATACACTGGTTGTCTGGAACACTCGGTCAAGTGTCTCAGAGCCCTGGACCGGGAGGGAAGACAGCGCAGCTCCCTGGCTTGGCTTATGCAGAGTGGGTGTGTATCCTGGCCTGCTCTATGCAGTGGCCACTTTGAGATAGAATGTTTGCTCACATTTAATGGGTTTGGTTTCCAAGGCATACCAAAAACATTCAAGAACTGTTTTCTTCTTCTTTGGCACCACATCTGCAATTAAGAAAAAAGTGAACAAGTAACTAGTGCTATCTGGCAGGCCACAATTTCCCACCTCTCGTTTGTATGCAGTTCGTTGAATCACAAAGACTAAAAGTATTTTTCTAACTCAATTATACTCATTTTAGTTTTCTTCTTTTAAAGCAGGAACATTGTAGATCATTTAATAAGAAGTCACCTACTACCCTGCTTAGAGAGTAATTTCTTAGACATTTGCTCCTAAGCTCTTCACTCCTTATACTATACTGATAGAGGCCTGGACTTCATTCCTTAGCATTATTTCCTGCGCAGTAATTTTAATATCTGCATAATATTCCTTCTGTGATGGGCCACAATCATTCTCCATTAGTTAGCATTTTAATTGCTTCCATTTTTCATTATTATAAGTACTGCACCAGCCTCTGTGAGCAAATGGTTTTTCTTATAGTTGGATTATTTCCTTAGGATGGATTCCAAGAGGCAGAATTATGGGCCAAGGAGATTTACTATTTTTATGGCTCTTTATACATGTTGCCAACTTGCTTTCCAAAGGATCGTACGGCTTCACAAAGCCACCATTGATATAGGAGGTACTCTGATTCATAGAGCCTGCCAGCTCTGAAATTGTATTAAATATGCAAATTAGGGAACAATTATGTTACTAAGTTGAGTTTTGTGGTTAAGAAGTATACCTATTGCTGTACTTGTTACGGTGCAGTTCTTATTTCCATATGCATGCATCTGTGTATATATGGATTCTACATACATTTGGCTTCAGGAGAACTGGCAACTCCCTCCAGGGGGCAGGATGGACCTTGGTGGAACTGTATGGCCCCCAGAAGTCCCCACCTATGGCCAAGCCTGTCCTTACAAGGCCAAGACTCTGGGGCTGAATGCAGAGAGCCTGGATGCTTAGTGCCATGGCCTGCACACATGGGTTCACCCACACACACCTGCCTAAGGCACCCGAGACCCCAAGCGTGTGTGAGCAGGGGACACCTGACCCTGCAGGCCTTCCTGGGGTCAGGTGTTCCTGGCACCGCATTTACACTGCCGAGTGGGGAAGGTTTTTAGGATCAGACCCCTCGTGGACCCATGTCACGGGGATGCTCAGGGCCTCTGAGGGAGTCAGGTATCTTCCTGGACATGTGTAGGACGGCAAGGCTATGGGGTGCCTTGAGACTTAATTACAAAGGTGCAGATAACTGCGCTCTGAACCAGAGTGGGCCTCAGCACCACCGTGAGTCCCCGGAAAGTGCCCACAAGGGGCCTGCCCATTTCCACAAGCCCCAGATCCTGCAACCATCCCACGGCGCCTGGAGGCTGTCACAGTGGCTAGCTCATGCGCAGGTGACCCCGTGCACTAGGCCCTCCTGGCGTGTGGATAGGGCCTGCTCTTGCCCAAGCCATCTTCCTGGGGCAGCCTGTCCCCACACGCACCAATAATGAGGACATTTTGAATGGTGGTTACATTCAGCCTCTATAGGGCCCCTGCTGTTTTAGGGGTGCCAGGGGCCTATCTGGTAATCATGATTCCCATGTGTCTCCCATCCCACATAGCTCAGATCAGGCCCGGCATGGCTTCAGAGATTCCACCTGATCTTGCTTCAAAATCTCGAGATGTGACCTCTGCCCTGGAGCATGGTGAACCTGGCATCCTGGTGTGACCCTCACAAGTGCTTGCCTGTGTCTGGAGCCATCTCTGCACACCCTGGCCTAGGGACTGGTTCCAGAGAGCCGGGCCGCCTGATCAGTGAGGCGCAGGCACGCACACTTCGCCCCCACGTGCCTCCTGCCCTCAGGCGTCCAGATCCCTAGGTCTGTGTGGACAGTGGTCATACCAGCCTTACAGGCCGCTGACTAGGAGTTCCCAGCCCTGCACTCCTGACACAGAGTAGGTAAGGTCATTTGAATCAGACCCCCATGGACGTGTGCCAAGGGAATACAAGGGGAATCTGGTTTCCCGGTTGTTTCTCCCCAGCAGAGCCCCTGGAATTGCCCTGGATGGCAAGGCTGAAGAGTTCCCATTAGATCTGGCTTCAGAGCAACAGGCAACTCTGTTTGGGACGGGGGTGGACTGTGCAATTTCTGTGGGTCCACCAGAAATTCACACAAGGGACTGGTCCATCCATAGAAGGACTGACGCAGGGACAGACGGATGCTGAGTGACAGCACCTCCCGCACACCTGCCCCAGAGAGCAGGCCTGCAGCCATGGGAAGGGCCTGCCCCGCCGACCAGGCCGTATTCCTGGGCAGAGCCTCCATGCAGCTCCGGGGATGAGGACGATAAAATGGTGGTTCTGTCAGACACCCTATGCCTTGCTCTCCTTGGGCCCTCTGGGCCCAAAGTCATGATTCTCAGGTGTCTTTTATGGCTCATAGCCCAGACCAGGCCTGGAATGGCACCCAGTATTCCACGAGATCCGGTGGCAAAGGAATTGGGACCTCTGTAGTACAAGATGGTCCCTTTGGCCCCTTGGGAACCTCACAACTCCTCGCCTGCACCCATGCCATCCATACCCGCTCTCAGCCCGACCCAGGACCCGAGTCAGGAGCCTCGCTGTCCTCAGGGGGCATAACGCATGCGCAGTTCCCTCCCTGCCCACCGCCCTCCCGTCCCGGCCATCAGGGCCCCCCCCGGAGCCCGGGCTTCCTGCGCCGCACTCCTGGTGCGCAGACGGAGCGGTCCTTTGAGTGGAACCCCTCCTGGCCCTGTGCTGGCGGATCTCAGAGCCTCTGTGGGAGGCAGGCCTCCCTGGGGTCTCTCATCAGGGGAGTTCCAGGCTGTGCCCAGGATGGCAAGGCTGAGGAGTTCCAGGGGATCTGGTTTTAGGGCAACAGGCGGCTCTCTTTCAGAGTGTGGTGGACCAAACCATCTGTGGGTCCCCCAGAAGTGCCTACGGGGTACAGTCCATCCCCACGAGGTCCCAAACAGAGGGACTGATGGGAGGCTGCCTGCTGGCTGAGTCGCAGAGGCTTGCAAATCTGCTTTCACTCCCATCCACCTTCCCACCAAGCTTCAGGTCCTCTTTGCCTGTAGAGTGGGGCCCTCCCGCTGTCACCAGGACCCCTCCCTAGGGTAGCCTTTTCCCGCCGCCCTTTGCCATTCAGGAGGAGGTCTTTATGGTGGCTAACATGAGCCTGGACACGTTCCTGCTGACTTTAGAGAGACTGGGAGGTGCCGGGCCTTCATGACTCCCAGGCATCTTCCTCCTGCTGGGGCTCCAGTGAGGCCCGGAACGGATTCTGAGATTGTGCCCAGTGTGGCCCGAAGATCCCTCGAGACACGGTGCGGGGTGCCTGAGGCGCCCTGTCTCGGAGCAGGACGCCCTGGCCCGCGTGTGTGGAGGCACGTGGCTCCCCAGGCAATTCCTGCCCTTGGGTTTCCAGAGGCCCCCAGCCTGTGTGAATAAGGACCGCCTAACACAGCCGGGCTGCGTCCTGGAGCTGAGAGCCACCCGCACTCAGGCCTCATGCTGACCTGGGGAGGAGTGTGAGACCTCATGGCCCAGGGCCAGGTGTGAAGTGCGCACGTGTTGGCTGCCCTGAAGCTGAATCCAGGCTCGCTGGTCCCAGCCTCTACGTCA
Source organism: Phataginus tricuspis (assembly GCA_029783875.1). Taxonomy (NCBI): domain Eukaryota; kingdom Metazoa; phylum Chordata; class Mammalia; order Pholidota; family Manidae; genus Phataginus; species Phataginus tricuspis. The sequence continues at coordinate 1,245,044 of JAQQAC010008525.1, read as the reverse complement.
GGCCCATGTCAGGAGAGTTTGGGCCATAGGCAGGGACTTCTGGGATACAGCAGGGGCCAGAAGTGGCAGTATCATGCTCCAAAACAAGGTAGCTAATTTCTCTGGCCCCAGACTTCTCGGGATCACAAAGCCATCTCTGTGGGATCTTGGAAGCCATTTCAGGCCTGACCAGGGCTTGTGGGATGGGAAACACCATGGAATCATGATTGCTGGCCAGGCCCCTAGTCAAGTAAGGAGCAGACTGACCTCTGAGGTCCCAAGATACCCACCATTCCAAGCTCTTCGGCAGTGGATCGGAGTGGAGCCCCGCAGCACAGGAAGGTGAGCAAGGCGCAGACCCAACAGGCAGGCAGGCTGAGGAGTGGGGGCAGCTGTGAGGGACAACATGCGTCATACTCGGGACACAGTGACTCGGCAACTAGGACCCAGACATTTCAGCCTCTGCCCCTCCCTGCCCCCTCCACACAGGCCTTTGGGGGTATGTGCAGGGCACCCAGTGTGGATTTCTGAGGAGCTCAGAGATTTGAAGGTGCGTGCTGCTCCAAACTGAGTTACCTGCGCTCCCTGACGCCACATCTTCCAGGAACACTTCAGACTTGCCGTCCTGGATCCGCTGCAGGTTTGCTATTGAGAGGGGCCTGGGACACCTGACTCCCTAGGGGCTCTGAATCCCCGGCCAGGGCCTCAAGGGGACTCGTCGAAAAGCCCTTCACCCCTGTCATCAGGACTGCAGTGCAGGCAACCCCAGCTATTGGAAGACGGCCTGCTGGGCTGCGGCGGCCCCTATTCACACAGTCCTAAAGGTCCTGGAGGCCTAAGGGCAGGAGTGCGCAGGCAAAGTGCGCGTGGGCCAGCGCCTCCGACTTTGCAGCCAGCTACCTGGCGTGGGTCCCGGGTCAGGTAGTGTAGGGATGGTCCGGGCCTCGGACGGGAATCACACAGGCTCGCCAGGGTTCATCGTGCTCCAAAACATCGTGCCCACAGGCCCCTGAAGCTACACCTCACAGGATCTCGGAGCCATTGCTGGGAGGAATCTCAGAATCCATTGTGGGCCGCTCCAGAGCTCCGTCGGGTGGCAGACATCTGGGAATCGTGACTGCCAGCCAAGCCCCTAGACTCCCGAAGACAGCAGGAACATATGTGGTTGATAGTGGCCACCATGCCAAGCTGCTCATCAGTACTGCAGGAGGGGAAAGTCTAAGCTAGAGGACACCCTGGTAAGTGGGGGCAGGCACGCCTGGACGGCCTGAGGGGGCTGAAGTGGGGAGTGGCGGAAGGGAGACAGATGGCTGAGCAGACAGCACATGATTCCGCGGTCAGATAGCTGGAGATGGGCTCCTGCAGCAGCAATTGTGGGATGGGCCGGGACCCTGGTGGGGACTTTTGGGGGACTCTCAATATGCTAAGATCCACCCTGCTTCAAAACAGTTCTCTGTACCCTACAAACGAGATCCCCTGGAACTCCTCAGGCTTGCCATTTTGGACACAGCCTGGAAGCCCCCTGATGAGAGACCCCAGGGTGACCTGCCTCCCACAGAGGCTCTGAGCTCCGCCAGCACAGGGCCAGGAGGGGTTTCACTCAAAGGACCGTTCCGTCTGCGTACCAGGAGTGCGGCGCAGGAAGCCCGGGCTCCGGGAGGGGACCTGCTGGCTGGGGCGCCCCGTCCAGCTCCCCTGGAAAGGGTGGCCTGAGGGCAGGAGGTAGGGAGGCCTGTGTTCTACGCACCATGTGAAAACCAGGCCCCTTGGAAAGGGCCTCTGGGTCAGGGCCATGTATTGATCTTTCGGATACAGTCATGGACTTGTGAGGTCCACACCGAGAGAAAAGGGCCCATCCTGCTCAGAAACAGGTGCGGAACCCAGTCGCCAGACCTCACGTAATCTCAGAAGCGATTCTGGTCTGACCGGGGCTGAGGGATGAGAGCCGCCTGGTAGTCATGACTGCGCTGCAGTTCCCTAGTGCAGTAAGCGCCGGAGGCCTGATGGTGTCCCCAGGTAACTGCCGTTCAAGGCTCTTCACCGACAGTTTAGTGTGGAAAAATGCTGACCCTACAAGATGGCATGGTAAGCAAGGGCAGGACTTCTCCAACAGGCCGAGTGGGCGTGTAGCCTGGCGGCAGGCGTGGGGGACAAACTGCGCAGCTGGGGGCTGCAGTGACACAGCCTCCAGGCATCCGGCACCAGCCCACCGTGCAGGCCTTGCAGGGCGGGACTTGGCAGCTGGCATGGACTTCTGGAGGACTCAGCAATTTCAAGGTCCATGCTACTGCATGACCAGTAGCTATTTTCCCTGATGCCCGATATACTAGGAACTCAAAATCCTTGCAGTCCTGGGTAGGGCCAGGGTGTTGGCTGTTGGGGGACACCGGGTGAGCCTGACTCCCAAGAAGCCCTGAGGATTTCCCAGCACAGGGACTCAAGTTGCCTCACGCAAACGTCCTTCCCCTGTCCACATCAGCAGCGCAGTGCGGAGCCCCACCTAATGGGAGATGCTCTCTGGGTGGGTGTCCCCTATTCACCCGGGCGTTAAGGAACAGGAGTTCTGAGGGCAGGTGAGCTAGAGGCCAAGCGTGCCTGCACAGACCTCCCCCTTAGTCTGGCTCTGTGTGCTATTCAAAGGAATAAACAGAACGCATGATTTTACTAGATGTGGAATGAGGAAACTAATACATTTTCATGGTTTAGAGCTAGGTTTTGGATTCCTATACACAGCATCATCAGTGACAAAGAGTCTCTGCTGTGGGTGACAGTGACCATGGCAGCCCACCCCAGGGCGGCCATCAACTTCTCAAGTTCATAGAACTGAAAAATTCCAGATTAAAATTTCCAGGATCTTACTGGTGTTTTATATTTCAGGTTTCTGGCTTATCCCCAGGTTGAATTTCTCCTAGGTGTAAATAGCTGTGATCGCTTGCCAGACCACCCCTCTGAAATAGTGCCTTTCTTTTCTCCTCCTCAAAACCTGTCAGAGCCCGTCAGTTTTGCTTCTAGTTGGAGTATTTCCTAGGTCTGTATAACTTCCTTGTAGTCATCATTTTAAGCAAGACTTATCAAGCCGAGAGCTGTTCTGATTGGCTTAGAACCTCTTGTTGGCGTAGAATGTAATCATTCATTGTGGAGCAGGTTTGTGGGTTCTATTATCGTGCTTTTGCTCTTTTTGTTTAAGGAGCATATATTTTCTGTATCATATTGAATGCTGCCACTCCTGGGCATCTCAAAAAGCTGTCCAGCTGTACACTGGCTTTAGAGAGCATGTGTGAGACAGTTAACATAGTGACTGCCTGACTGAAGTGCAGTAATGCACTGACCTTCCTTCCTGCCTCCCTCTCTCCGCTGCTCTCATGCCTCCGTCCTGGTGAGACAGGGACCACGGGTGTAGTCAGAGCAGGGGGAGGGCCTCCGGAAAAACCACGGTGGGATATTTACAGTCAGCAATATAACAGTGGGCAAAGAAGTCCCTTTTGAAACTCTGTGTTAAGCATTATGCAAAGTCAAGGTCACACTAAGCCTCTAGGAACAAGATACCAGACTGAGAATATAGACATCTTCAGTAAGGTCAGTTAAAAGTCAAAAGGCCAGGAGCAACTTGGCCTAGAATGATTGAGTGGTTTTACAAATAGGGAAAGGTATCACAGCATAACCCGTGACTTTACTGTAAACAACCCTAGCAAGCGGAGAACAACCCAGCCCTCCTTGAGGGCAGGGCACGTGGTACAAGTCCACACCCCTAAGCCTTTTTTTCATGTTCTTGAAAAATCCTCATCTGCCTATAAAACCCCTAGACAATGCAGCACACCGGACTCTCTTGTCCCCTCCTGGTGCGAGCCGGGAGCTCTGTTCTATCACTTTATTTCTAAATAAAAGCCTGTACCTTGCTCTCCTACCTTGCCTGTTTGCTAAGCTCATTCTTCGGCTTCGTGAACAAGAACCCCAGCATCATCTCTGGGGGCTCGTCCAGGATAGCTTCAGAGGTGAGTATCAGCATCCAAGCCTGCGTTTTCTTTCGCTGTCCTTATAGAAGGAAGCCGTCTATGGCACACAAATCGGGTGCTTGTCAGCCACCTAAATGGGACTAGCCTGGCTGCCGATCTCAAAGTCTCAAGCAACAGGTTCCCCTGCGTCTCCCTCAGTGGATCCCCCGTCTCCCCTGGGAGCCGGGAATGTCACCTGAGTGGAGGCCAGGATTCCCTTTCAGAGGCACCTCCTTGGATGCGAGGGACTGAGGAAAGCCGTGGGCAACTGCGAGAGTCTAGGCTGAGGCTACACTTCAGCGGCTTCTCAAAGGCCCGCGTGTCTGCAATCAGACCCCGACAGCCCAATGGGTATCCGTGAGGAGTGTCTCTCTTTCTGTCTCTCTCTGACTTCCCGCCTGCTTCTCCAGGCCGCCCTGGCCTCTGGGTGAGGAGGGGGCACTCCTAACTCTCTCCTAACTTCATCAGTATCACGGAACCCGATGCTCACCACCGCAAGGTAGGAGATCTACGCTTCGCTCTTATTCCTGACTTAATACTGCACTTTTTATCTCATGAAAATGTGTCTGGGCACCCGTTAGCCATTTAAAAGATGATTAGCATTGGCTACCAGCCTTCCAGTCTCGGGTGAAAGGTTTCCCGGTGTCTGCCGCTCCTTGATCCCCATCACGGGAATGTCGGGGAGTGGCTGAGCGGATCTCCTGCTTTCCTCTCCTAATCTGCGGACTCCGAGGGCAGACCGGGCTAGGAGACAGTGGTCCTTGGATCTCGGCTCCTGCCGATTGATATGACGGCGCTGAGTGAACCTCCGGCTAGGCTGCTGCCTATGCGAGAGTCGCAGATGACCCCCGACCTCTTGTCTCACAGATCAGATTTGTTATAGTGGGTGACTGGCTAAATGATTTCCAGGCAGTGGCAGAAACTAGTGCTTGAGTATAGACCCTCCTCCGTAGCTGTATATGTAAATGACTCCATTTGAATTATAGCCACGGCTCTATTCTATTGATCCCCCTATCCTTAGAGGCAGTCATCCTGGGGCTGGCATTTCCTTTTCTGCAGCCCCAGGGAAGCAAAACAGGCTTGTGACTCTGACTAAGGCTCAGGCAGTGAGAGGCCACACAGTCCCTGCCCTTATCAGACAGGCAGGGGGCTCTCAGGGAATGCCTAAAGCTTGTGCAGAGAAAACTAGGATCCAGATTAAAACTCCCAAAAGGCGTAAAGTAAGAGCATACTGGTGAGGTTCCCACTAGATCCAGGGCTCTGAAGCAACTCTTGCTGAGTGGGAAGGCAAGAGGGAAATCAAGGCAAGGTGCAGGCCACGCTGGTAAGGAGTGGTTAAGTCCAGTAGGCCTGGCAGAGGGGGTGACTGACCACTGTCACCTAGGCTCCAAGGCGAGGGGATGCCCTCATGGAGAGAGAGGCTGATCAGGTGCTGGACGCCCGTCTTTCTCTCTCTCTTCCAGAAGGGAGCATCCTCTTCAAGTTTAAAGCCAGACACGCCTCCGGCATGCATTCTGAAGAACTGGGAGCAATTTGATCCCCAGACCCTGAAGAAGAAGTGCCTTATCTTCTTCTGCACACAAGCCTGGCCTAAATACAAGCTCTCCGATGGAGAGGCTTGGTCCCTGAGAGAAGTATACAATATAAGGTTATGCAGCTAAATTTATTTTGATGCAGGAAGGAAAAGAAAGCCCCTCAGCCTTTCTGGAACGGCTCAGGGAGGCATTGGTGAAGCATACTTATATGTCCTCGGAGTCCCCAGAGGGCCAAATTAATCTCAAAGATAAATTCATCACCCAATCGGCCCCAGATATCAGGAGGAAGTTACAAAAATTGGCATTTGGCCCAGAGCAAAATCTGGAGAGCCTCCTGAAGGTTGCCACATCAGTTTTCTATAATAGAGATGAGGAGGAAAGGAGGGACCGGGAGAGGAGAGATAACCAAAAGGCAGAGGCATTAGCACTGGCCTTGCAGAAAATCAACTTTGGGCCTCCAAAGTTGGAGAAAGGGAGACCAGCCCGAGGGACCGGGCCCCGGGCGGCTTGTTTCCTCTGTGGCAGAGAGGGGCATTTTAAGCGAGACTACCCTAGGGGTAGGTGCTCTAAACTGCCAACGCCCTGCCCGCTGTCAAGGAGACCACTGGAAGCGAGATTGCCCTCAGAGGCGTAGGCAACTGGGGTCAGACTTGCAACAATGTGGTCAGGGCTGAAGGGGCCCGGGGCTGCCCATGCTGGCTCCTGTCACCATCATAACCCCACAGGAGCCCCGGGTGATTCTCTCTGTAGGAGGCCACACCACCATTTTTTTGCTCAATACAGGAGCCGCCTATTCGGTCCTCCTCCATAATCCTGACCCCCCTCCTCCCAGTCAGCTACTGTTAGAGGCGTATCTGGGAAGCCCATGACCAAATATTTCACTCGGCCTTTAAGCTGTGAGTGGGACTCAGTCCTGTTCTCCTATGCCTTCCTAGTAGTCCCAGAAAGTAAGAATAAGAAATACTCCCAAAATTTCGGGGTTAAGCCCCTTTGAGATGTTCTATGGAAGACCTTTCTTAAGGAAGGATTTAATCATGGACAGAGAAGTCACAGAGATAATCCGATATGTGACACACCTCGCTAAATTCCAGACACTCCTTCAAAATCTAACTGAAGGACAGAACAGAAGTCCTGGGGAAGCCCTCTTTGAACCAGGAGATAAAGTCCTAATTAAATCAATTCCTTCTAATTCTCCAACTCTTAATCCAGCCTGGGAAGGCCCCACACTGTTATACTCTCTTCTCCTACAGCGGCCAAAGTCACAGGTATCGAGGCTTGGATTCATCACTCCAGAGTAAAAGCCTGGAAAAACTCCTCCCAAGACCTCCCAGGCAACACAGATACAGAAAAACCTATTACACAGAACACCAAAATTCAGGAACCCAAGTATTCCTGTGAACCTATAGAGGATCTGAAATTACTGTTTAAGAGAAAATCCTCAACTACTCATGTTTGAGTCCAGGATCTCCAAAGGCAAGTCCAAACTATAGCAGACCGAGAAATCCCGCAGACGACTACAATAAGACATTGGCTTCCCACGTTCTTTTGGGAGAAATCCATCAGGCTCATCATTATCCTGCACTGTTTGTCCCCTGTATACTAAACCTAATAACATGATTTATTCTGTCTCCCCTAGAAGCCACAAGACGGCAAATGGTGATGGAAATAGAACCCAGGATGGAAGTGCCCATCTTCCAAGGCCCTCTTGACCGACCACTGATGGAGACCTAGCTGCACCCGTTACTGCGCCCCTTCTCGGCATGAAGCAGCCAGAGCGGTCGTCGCCCCCTTTCCCTAGCAGCAGCTAGGGTTTCCATCTGTAGAGGGGGGAATGAGACAAGGACCATGGGTGTAGTCAGAGTAGGGTGAGGGCCTCCAGAAAAAGCAGGGTGGGATATTTACAGTCAGCAATATAACAGTGGGCAAAGAAGTCCCTTTTGAAACTCTGTGTTAAGCATTATGCAAAGTCAAGGTCACACTAATCCCCAAGAACAAGATACCAGACTAAGAATATAGACATCTTCAGTAAGGTCAGTTAAAAGTCAAAAGGCCAGGAACAACTTGGCCTAGAATGATTGAGTGGTTTTACAAATAGGGAAGGGTATCCCAGCATAACCTGTGACTTTACTGTAAACAACCCTAGCAAGCAGAGAACAACCCAGCCCTCCTTGAGGGCAGGGCAAGTGGTACAAGTCCACACCCCTAAGCCTTTCTTTCATGTTCTTAAAAAATCCTCATCTGCCTATAAAACCCCTAGACAATGCAGCACACTGGACTCTCTTGTCCCCTTCTGGCATGAGCCGGGAGCTCTGTCCTATCACTTTATTTCTAAATAAAAGCCTGTACCTTGCTCTCCTACCTTGCCTGTTTGCTAAGCTCATTCTTCGGCTTCATGAACAAGAACCCCGGCATCACTGGGAGCAGAATGCCTGTTCTAGAGGGCCTCCATCTGCCTGCAGTGTATGGGCCTGCATCAGGTGCTTGATGGCTTTTGCATTTTTGTTTTTGAGGTTCACACCGTCAACTTCCTAAGGCTGCATGAAATAAAAAGTTCTTCCAGCAGGCGGCACTGTAGGCTTCCAGAGGCCCTGGAAGCCGCTGGCTTCAGGACGAGGCACATATCCCACATTCAGAAAAGAACCCTTACTTTCTAGGTTTTGTTCAAAGCCAGAAAGGCATACCCCAGATTTCTTCCTGGAATCCGACAGCATTGTCATGTGATCCTTTTACAGACAAGACATAGAGACTATGTGGGAAGTGGGTGCATCCAGCCTTCCTAAGTACTGCAGTCCTGAAGAAATAAAGGGTGAGTTAGTCAAAGTATGTGCAGAGGTCAAGCACCAAAAACGTTGGCTGTAGGTATGTTAACAGAAACTGGTCTGATGAAAAGGGGGAAAACAAACGAACCAAGTAAGCCAGTAACTTAAGTAGAAAGAGCACATATGATAATACTGGTTCTTAATCAGTGGTACTATCAGAATCACCCTGACAGCTTACAACAAAATAATCATTCCTTGGCCCCAGCCCTGAACACCGATTGGGTTCGTCTGGGTAGGCCCTGGATGTCTGCATTCCGTAAGTTCCATAGATGATTCCAGTGAATACTTCTAGTATCTGGTACAAGCTACAAAAGCTATGTGTGTATCCATTAGTGTGATACAATGGGATGAACAAGTCACCTCTAGGAGCTTTCACTTTTCTGCATCAGTTTGCCCATCTATAAAATGGGCCAAGTGGCAGAAGTGAAGTATCTCAAACCTAGAGTCCAGGCCAGCTATGATCAGGTGCCCAGACCTCTTTCCATGGCCCCCCCACCTGCCCCATGCCCCTCAAAAAAGCACTGGGAGCATGCTAGGAGAAGACATCATATTCTTCACTAATCAGTTATTACATAGTGATGTCCTTAACAGGATTAACTTGATCCCTTCCCCAAAGCTGGTGTTAGGAATTTAAGCATCTTTCATTTCATAGTCTAAGAGGTAGCAAATGAGTCTTAAAACAGTGCTCACTCAGGTTCCTAATTATTTAATGATTTGGGACTCAGAGACTCCTTAGAAGAATAATTAAATTTGTTCACAGTGGAGTTCCGGGAAGATGGTGGTGTGAACGGAGTGGCGGAAATTTCCTCCCAACATTATATTTATCCACGAAAACACAGCAAATACAGCTATTCCCAAAAGAGAGACCAGAACGCACAGGAAAGTGCACACCATGCAGCCACACCGGAGAGGACTCGGCAGCCGATGGGCCAGCGCACCGGCGGGCAGCTACACCTGAGAGAACTTGGCAGCCAGCAAGGCGGCGCACGGGTGGGCACTTACACCTGAGAGGACTTGGCAGCCAGCAAGGCAGGACCCGAGCACTCCCCCAACCCAGCGCACTGGCGGGAGGAGAGGATTCAGAGCCGGGAGGGAGTGGAAGTGCAGGCCTGGGAGATAACCAGCCCCGTAGATCTGCGCCGGGAGCAGAGTGCGGTGTAGCGGAGATTGGAGAGACAGAGGGCACAGGGTCTCAGCGGAACGCGCCTGGTTGCTCGGGGCTGGCTCAGGGAAAGAGAAGAGAGAAGAGAGAAAAAAAAAAGGAGAAAAGCGCACGCTTTTTTTTTTCAGCGGTCTTAAAGAGACAGGAGTCCAGCTGAGGACCGCATTGCCCTGGCACACTCAGCCCAGCAGGCTGGGAGTCCTGGGGAGCTTCGGACCCCTTAGCGGGCAACTGGGAAAGGGTAGCCATATTTAGGACTCCCACAGAACTCAACAGCCTCCCATTCATTCTCACCGCAGCCACACCTTTAAAGGGCCATGAGGAGCAGCGCCGCCAAGGCTCTGGACTAGTGGAGCAACAGCACCACCTACAGCATTCACACAGAAACCACCCCCGGTGGGCGCTTTTTTTTGTTTTTTTTTTCAGTGTTGCTGCTCTTTCTTAACTTTCTTTTCTTTCTTTCTTTCTCTCTCCTTTTTTTTTATTTTCATTATAAGTATCTTTTTTTTCCTCTTCTTCCTTCTTTTTCCTTTTCAAGGTCATAAAGAGCCCAGCTGACATACGTGACTACTACCAGCAACCAATTCTATAGCTGTGAAAAAATAGAGGAATATGGTACAGACAAAGCTCCAAACCCAGACAACCCCAGAGAGAGAACCTGAAGGGATGGACATGCACAGTCTTCCTGAAAAAGAATTCAGAATAAAAATCATAGCCATGCTGACAGATCTACAGAAAAATGTGCAAGAGCTGAGGGAGGAAGTGAGGAAAGACTATGAGGAAATGAGACAAGCCATCGACGGGCTTAACAGCAGACTGGACGAGGTACAAGAGACTGTCAATGAAATACAAAACAGAGAACAGGAATACAGAGAAGCTGAGGTAGAGAGAGATAAAAGGATCTCTAAGAATGAAAGAATATTAAGAGAACTGTGTGACCAATTCAAACAGAGCAATATTCACATTATAGGAGTAACAGAGGAAGAAGAGAGAGAAAAAGGGATAGAAAGTGTCTTTGAAGAAATAATTGCTGTTAAACTTTCCCACGCTGGAGAAGGAAATAGTCTCACAGTCCACGGAAGCCCACAGAACTCCCAACACAAGGGACCCAAGGAAGACAACACCAATACACATAATAATTAAGATGGGAAAGATCAAAGATAAAGACAGAGTATTAAAGGCAGCTAGAGGGAGAAAAAAGATCACCTACAAAGGAAAACCCATCAGACTGTCATCAGACTTCTCAACAGAAACCTTACAGGACAGAAGAGAATGGCATGATATATTTAACGTAATGAAACAGAACGGCCTCGAACCAAGAATATAGTATCCAGCATGTTTATCATTTAAATATGACGGAGGGATTAAACAATTTCCAGACAAACGAAAGTTGCGAGAGTTTGCCTCTCATAAACCACCGCCTCTACAGGATATCTTAAACGGACTGCTCTAGACGGAAGTACCCCTAAGGCTAAAAAGATGTCACCAGAGAAAATAAAATCATAGCAAAGAAAGCAGACCATCAAAATACTAAATAAAGGCAAAGAATAAAACACCTAATATATAAAGAAAGGACGAGGAAGAATAGGAAGGGAGAGATAAAGAAACATCAGACAGCGTTCACAATAACTTAACAAGAAAGTTAAGTTAGATTCTTAGATAGTAAAGAAGCAACCCTTGAACCTTTGGTAACCACGAATCTAAAGCCAGCAATGGCAATAAGTACATATCTATCAATAATCACCCTAAATGTAAATGGACTGAATGCACCAATCAAAAGACACAGAGTAACAGAGTGGATAAAAAAGCAACACCCATCTATATGCTGCTTACAAGAGACTCACCTCAAACCCAAAGATATACACAGACTAAAAGTGAAGGGATGGAAAAAGATATTTCATGCAAACAACAAAGAGAAAAAACCAGGTGTAGCAGTACTTGTATCAGATAAAATAGACTTCAAAACAAAGAAAGTAGCAAGAGATAAAGACGGACATTACATAATGATAAAGGGGTCAGTCCAACAAGAAAATATAAGCATTATAAAAATATGTGAAGCCAACACAGGGGCGGCAGCATATGTGAAACAAATACTAACAGAATTGAAGGAGGAAATAGACAGAAATGCAATTATTTTAGGAGACTTCAACACACCACTCACTCCAAAGGACAGATCAACCAGGCAGAGGATAAGTAAACACACAGAGGCACTGAGCAACACACTAGAACAGATGGACCTAACAGATATCTACAGAACTCTGCACCCAAAAGCAGCAGGATACACATTCTTCTCAAGTGCACATGGAATATTTTCCAGAATTGACCACATACTAGGCCGCAAAAAGAACCTCAGTAAATTCAAAAATATTGAAATCCTACCAACCAACTTCTCAGAACACAAAGGTATAAAACTAGAAATAAATTTTAGAAAGAAATCAAAAAGGCTCACGAATATATGGAGACTTAACAACATTCTCCTAATGAATCAATGGGTTAACGATCAAATCAAAACAGAAATCAAAGAATATATGGAGACTAATGACAACAGCAACACAAAGCCACAACTTCAGTGGGACGCGGCAAAGGCAGTTCTAAGAGGAAAGTATATTGCAATCGAGGCCTATATAAAGAAGGATGAACATTCCCAAATGAACAGTCTAAAGACACAATTACTGAAATTAGGAAAACAAGAACAAATGAGGCCCAAAGTCACCAGAAGGAGAGACATAATAAAGATCAGAGAAGAAATAAATAAAATTGAGAAGAATAAAACAATAGAAAAAAATCAATGAAACCAAAAGCTGGTTCTTTGAAAAAATTAACAAAATAGATAAACCTCTAGCCAGACTCATTAAGAGAAAAAGAGAATCTACATACATAAACAGAATCAGAAAGGAGAAAGGAAAAATAACGACGAACTTCACAGAAATACAAAGAATTATAAGAGAATATTACGAGCATCTATATGCTAACAAGCTTCAAAACCTAGAAGAAATGGACAACGTCTTAGAAAAATACAACCTTCCAAGACTGACCAAGCAGGAAACAGAAAAACTAAACAGACCAATCACCAGCAACGAAATGGAATTGGTAATCAAAAAACTACCCAAGAACAAAACCCCCAGACCTGATGGATTCACTCTGAATTCTACCAGACATATAGAGAAGAAATAACACCCATTCTCCTTAAAGTTTTCCAAAAAATAGAAGAGGAGGGAATACTGCCAAACTCTTTCTATGAAGCCAGCATCACTCTAATACCAAAATCGGGCAAAGACCTCACTAAAAAAGAAAATTACAGACCAATATCCCTGATGAACGTAGATGCAAAAATACTCAACAAAATATTAGCAAACCTAATTCAAAAATACATCAAGAGGATCATACACCATGATCAAGTGGGATTCATCCCAGGGATGCAAGGATGGTACAACTTTCGAAAATCCATCAACATCATCCATCACATCAATAAAAAGAAGAACAAAAACCACATGATCATCTCCATAGATGCTGAAAAAGCATTTGATAAAATTCAGCATCCATTCATGATTAAAACTCTCAACAAAATGGGTATAGACGGCAAGTACCTCAACATCATAAAGGCTATATATGACAAACCCACAGCTAACATCATACTTAATACAGAGAAGCTGAAAGCTTTTCATCTAAGATCGGGAACAAGACAGGGGTGCCACTTCCTCCACTATTATTCAACATAGTACTGGAGGTCCTTGCCACGGCAATCAGACAAAGCAAAGACACACAAGGCATCCAGATTGGTAAAGAAGAAGTCAAATTGTCACTATTTGCAGATGACATGATACTGTATATAAAAAAACCCTAAAGACTCCACTCCAAAACTACTAGAACTAATATCTGAATTCAGCAAAGTTGCAGGATATAAAATTAACACAGAGAAATCTGTTTCTTCCTATACACTAATGATGAACTAACAGAAAGAGAAATCAGAAAAACAATTCCATTCACAATTGCATCTAAAAGAATAAAATACCTAGGAATAAACCTAACGAAGGAAGTGAAACACCTTTACTCTGAAAACTACAAAACAATCCTAGGAGAAATTAAAGAAGACACTAACAAATGGAAATGCATCCCATGCTCTTGGCTAGGAAGAATAAATATTGTCAAAATGACTATACTACCTAAAGCAATCTACAGATTCAATGCAATCCCTATCAAACTACCAACAGCTTTCTTCAATGAACTGGAACAAATAATTCTAAAATTCATATGGAACCAGAAAAGACCCCGAGTAGCCAAAGCAATCCTGAGAAGGAGGAATCAAATGGGGAATTACGCTCCCTGACTTCAAGCTCTACTACAAAGCCACAGTAATCAAGACAATTTGGTACTGGCACAAAAACAGACCCACAGACCAGTGGAACAGAATAGAAAATCCAAACATTAACCCAAACATCTACAGTCAATTAATATTTGATAAAGGAGCCTTGGATATACAATTGGGAGATGACAGCTTCTTCAGCAGCTGGTGTTGGAAAAACTGGACAGCTACATGTAAGAGAATGAAACTGGATTACTGTCTAGCCCCATGCACAAAGGTAAACTCAAGGTGGATCAAAGACCTGAATGTAAGTCATGAAACCATAAAACTCTTAGAAAAAAACATAGGCAAAAATCTCTTGGACATAAAAATGAGTGAGTTCTTCATGAATATATCCCCCGGCAAGGGAAACAAAAGCAAAAATGAACAAATGGGACTATATCAGGTTGAAAAGCTTCTGTACAGCAAAGGACACCATCAGTGGAACAAAAAGACATCCTACAATATGGGAAAATATATTCATAAACGATGTATCTGATAAGGGGTTGACATCCAAAATATACAAAGAACTCACGCACCTTAACAAACAAAAAACAAATAATCCAATTAAGAAATGGGCACAGGACGTGAATAGACACTTCTCTAAAGAAGAAACTCAGATGGCCAACAAGCACATGAAAAGATGCTCCACATCGCTAATCATCAGAGAAATGCAGATTAAAACCACAATGAGATATAACCTCACACCAGTGAGGATGGCCAACATCCAAAACACAAACAGCAACAAATGTTGGCGAGGATGTGGAGAAAAGGGAACCCTCCTACACTGCTGGTGGGAATGAAAATTAGTTCAACCATTGTGGAAGGCAATATGGAGATTCCTCAAAAAACTCAAAATAGAAATATCATTTGACCCAGGAATCCCACTCCCAGGAATTTACCCTAAGAATGCAGCAGCCCTGTTTCAAAAAGACAGATGCACCCCTATGTTCATTGCAGCACTATTTACAATAGCCAAGAAATGGAAGCAACCTAAGTGTCCATCAGTAGATGAATGGATAAAGAAGAGGTGGTACATATACACAATGGAATATTATTCAGCCATAAGAAGAAAACAAATCCTACCATTTGCAACAACATGGATGGAGCTAGAGGGTATTATGCTCAGTGAAATAAGCCAAGCCAAAAAAGACAAATATCAAATGATTTCACTCATATGTGGAGTATAAGAACAAAGAAAAAAAACTGAAGGAACAAAACAGCAGCAGACTCACAGAACCCAAGAATGGACTAATAGTTACCAAAGGGAAAGGGACTGGGGAGGATGGGTGGGAAGTGGGGGATAAGAGGGTAAAAGGGGCATTACGATTGGCAGACATAGGGTGGGGTGGTACGGGGGGGGACTGTACAGCTCAGAGAAGACAAGTAGTGATTATCATCTCCCTACACTGATGGACAGTGACTGTAATAGGGTTGGTGGGGGGACCTGATGAAGGGGGTAGTTTAATCACCATAATATTGCACATGTAATTGTAGGTTAAAGATACCAAAATAAATTGTTAAAAAAAAATAGTAAAAATAATTCATTTCTTTAAATGCCTCTTTATTGCTTGATATATAATTTTCCTCATGCAAAATAATAAATATGAAGCACCAATAAAAAAAAAATTTTGTTCACAGGAGGAAAGAGATATATGGACACTAGTCATTTTGTTTACTCTTATTAAGAGAAGAAACTAGAAGAAAGAGGCGCTGGAAAGACATGGAGCCTAAACACAGGCAGATGGTCTCCCTGGGCACCTTCCAGCTGATACCTGATGCGGCCAGCCCTTCTGCTCACACTGGCTACCTTGTACACGGTGGCGAGTTCCCACCCTTCTGCATTCCTCCACACCCTCAGGAGAGTGTCAGGGGTCAGCTTCTCTGGGACCTTTCGCCTCCCCTCAGCATTTTAGTCCCACCTCTCCTGGGCTTTTATGTTGTAAATATGTGTCTCCATTAGACCCAGGCTCCCTGAGCCCAGGGATTCTGAGTCATTCCAAGTAGAGTGAATGAATGAATGATGCAAGACTAACAGACAAGTAGGGTCTTCCTCATCCTCAGTAAGTATGGGTGGTCCATTTAAGGAAAAAGTCTGAAATAAATAGAACCTGTAATACGCCCCACCTCCCAGTCTCCCATACATCAGCCCAGCAGATATTTAATTTTACACATAATTTATTTCTTTGGTTTAAACATTGCCCATGCCCAAGGGCCTACATCCCTAGGAAGGACGGACCACCCTCTTGGAATAAGAGTGATCACCAAATATTGCCCTCTTTGGCAGGAGGAAGGGTTCAGGATGGCTCATTGAACCACACCCAGGAGCACAGGATTAGAAGAATAAGTGTCACCGTGGGATTCTGCAGAGGGCCATCTCTGGGCAAAGATATGTCCTACTCTGAAGGACAGGCTTTGGTACAAGGTAGCCCTGCATCTGGATCATGAACGAGTAGAATCCAAGTTTGAAGAGAATGCAAACCTTCATTTCATAGAAGAAGCAGCTGAGGCCCAGGGAGAGGAAGGATCTTGTTCAAGGTCAGCATGGGGACCTCACAATCCATATGCAGAATGGCTTCCCAGTGACATAAGCGATGCCCTTGTGCAGTCCCCGGGGCCGCTGATGAGGCCATGCTCCTGACGCCAGAGCTTTATGCCGCATTCCACCAGCTGCTTATCAGAATCTTCTCGGACCCTTTTTCAAAACCAAGAGACTATATATTTAACGTGACTCTGCATTGTTAAAAAATGCTCCCGGGTGACTCTGGTGCACAGTGGATTTGGGAATACCTGTCTAGGGTATCAGGACTGTTCATGTAGATAACCACAAAGGGATTTTTTGTGCTTAAAAGAACCTTAGACATTACATAAGCCCTGTTACTTTTTTTCCTTTTAATTACAGAAAAGCTATATATTACTAACCACAGTCTACTTCCATGAAAAGAATACAGAAACCAAAAAAGGACAGACTAAGTAAGAAGTCAGGGAAAAAAATTAAGCTTGTTAATGCTACATCTTAGTGTCTCCTTAGGCCCTTCATTTCCCAAAGGAGAAAACCACATCTACAGAAGTTTATGATTTTTCTCCAGGTCCCCCCAGGGGGTTTGTGACAGAGCTAGGACCCCTCACCTCTGTCACCCCCAGATGCATAGGACCATATAAGCTTAGAGACAAGTCTTAAGGAAAGAGGCGGTACTGTTCACAGAGGTTTGCTCTATAGACTGAGATTACTAGGACTTTCACTGTACGTCCATCTGTATTGTTTGAATTTGTTCCAGTTATAAGTAACAGAAAACCAGATTGCCTGAAAATCCTCCTATTTCAATCACTTTGCAGTGCTGCACTGCATAATCCAGACAGCCCTCTCACACAGAGCTGAGCTGGCAGGAAAGGGAAATGCTCCGGCGCTGAGAATGAAAGTGGCACTGAACCACGGCAGCTTCACCTGACGCCACAGCTGCCCTGGGGCACAGCCTGGCCAGGAGAGACGCTTCTGGCCCCACAGTGCAGGGGCAGGAGGGAGCCCTTCACAGAAGCCAGGCCTGGGAGGGCTGAACACGCACACCCAGGAAGAGAACAAGGAAATACTGCTGCTTCCGCTCAGGCTCAGCATAGAAAAAGGCTCTCCGAGGACTTGCGGCTTATGATTTATTGAAGTAGAAACTGTAGTTTATTCAGTAAAATTAGAAATTAATAGGAAAGGTGTAACTTCAAAAATCCTTTATGTTTGGAAATTTAGTAGCGCATTACTAAGTGAGCCTTGGTTTTAAGAGGAAATAAAGAAAATGAATAAATGCTTGGATTTATAAATAAATACTTATACTACATGTTAAAACATGTGAAACAACTAAAGGGGTACTTTTAGGTAAAATCATAACCTTAAATATGTTTAATAGGGAATAAAAAAGGTAAAAAATCACAACAAATTGTTCATCTCAAGAGTTTGGAAAACGCAATAGAACAAACACAAAGAAACATGAAACAAAAATAAGGATAGAAATTAATGAGAGAAGAAATATACCAACAGATTAACAAAGCCAGCAGCTAGTTTGTCAAAAGGATTAGTAAGAAAGACATATATAAAGGGAAAAAGGAGATGCAAAGGTACAAAACGCATAATAAAAAGGGGAAATAATTGCAGAAAAAAACAAAGGTAGCTATTAATGAATAACTGATAAATCCTGAATCAGATAAATTCCTAGAAAACATAAAAATGTGTAAAAACTGGCACAAAGACAAATTTAAAAATTAAATAGACCACTAAGTACACATGATTTTTTTTTAACAATTTATTTTATTTTAGTATCATTAACCTACAATTACATGGGCAATATTGTGATGATTAAACTACCCGCTTCATCAGGTCCCCCCCCCA